>VYZW01037493.1:4216-34748 GCA_013401315.1 Balaeniceps rex | reverse complement strand
CCAGCTCTTTGAGGACTGTCTGCTCTGCTAGAAACAGGCTGGTTGTCTTATGTCCAGCAGCACCTGGTGCTCCTTTCGGCTCAGACAATAGGTGAACGCAGAAGAACTACTACTCAAATATGAGCACCACAACAAAAGTAAAGGTTCTTCAGAAAGAGCGTTTCTTAACCTGAAAATCTTTGCTTTTGGGATAACCAGCCATTTGGGGAGACTTGTTTAAATGCTGAGAAAAGTCAGAAAAGGAACAAAACTTCCTAGAACAACTGTAGCAGCAAAATAACTTCAAAATAAACTGAGTTTACCGACATACCCAGCTATAGTTTGGTAGAAACAAATCCTTTAATACTCCAAATGACTTTTTCTTAGAAAAGTAATTTGTTAATCTAATTTGAGGAGAGAACATACCCTTGACCAATTCCCAAGTAATGCACAGGACAAGAGTCCAGGAAGCAAAAACAACCAAACCACTAAATAAGTGACCACAACATAATTGCTATATTCCCCCTGGAGAAATTCACAGCACTGTTAAGAAGTCTGGAAGGGATTCTGTGCAAATAGAATGGTTAAAAACAGCAGGAAGTAGCAAAATGAACATTGTTAGGCTCCAATTTCAATGCTGACGCAAATGGTGCTCTTGACTAAAGAAGCTGCTGCACCTTTCAGCCCAAGGGTTCATAAAGTGGTTTGTACATACTCATAATACTTTTGGAAAGAACTAAAGATGAGCAGGGAAAATCCTGTGCTGAATTCAGTGTTTCATGAGTTAGCATACCTCATTTAGGAAAGGGTGACCAAATATACCCAATATGTTTATTTGTACATGACACTTGTGGGATACAGTATATTTAAATTATTATCTCGCCTGCTGAATTAGAAGTGAAAGACAGGAAGGTGAAGTACTCTGCCCATTCCCTTCTCCCAGTTCAGAAAATAAAAACCTACTTCCAAAGAGAGAGGAGGAAGGGGAGAAAGTGAGGAAACCCCTAGCGAACTCTTAGGAAACAATACTTTCCCCAAGTAGCTGGCTTTACCTCCCTTCTTTGGTTATAGGATAATATGTCAATTGATATTGCTCATCATCGGCTCAGACTGTGCTGCCATTTCTACCTATGCATTTTGAATGGCAGTCACTTATGAAAAGGTGATTTAACGTAGCTCCGCGGATTGATTTCACTCTAATAAAGCAGTAAAACGTAGTAAAATAAAAAGATGGGAAAGACAAAGATGTGAATATCCCTTATTTGAAAGGGATGCTTTGAATATACTGGGAATGGTTGCACTTTTTTTAGCTCAGTATTTTTCAAGATATATAAAAACCCATTGCACAGTTACACAATGGATGACTTTCATGGTTCCAAAACCACCAGCACAACTGCATCCTGATCCCATACAGGGCCCCGAGAGGCTATCAGCATAAAAACAAATAATGTCCCCTCTGACATTCACGTACACACAAATATTTCATAAGTCTGAAGTTCTTTCCACTGGTTCTGTCATTTAAAGCTACTGATATGAATACATGCAACAGGACTATATTTAAGTATAATCGTTGATGTGAGATTACAAATTAAAAAGTTTAAAAAGATGTTTCCATGGATTTTGAAGACCCTGCTATTGACAGGAATGAAAGAAAACTCATATTCTGCAATAACTTCAAATCAGATCTGTATGTACACTTCTAAAAACAGATATAAAAATCATGTCCCTTGTGGCAGAAGACAGCTCATAAAACTCTTTGCATCTATTAAACACATTTTCAAAAAAGAACATGTTGCAAAAGTCTTTTCAGTACTGCTCAGGATCAACCTGCTAGCCGAAACAGAAATTTACTGGCACCAGGGAGAAGTCATCACTTTTCTTACAGCTGCTCCCATTCTTTAGGTGAATTGCCCATATATTTTTCCACTGGTGATATACATGCTTAGATTCCTCAAACCAGCAGAATCCACCAGGAATCATGTCTATATCCCAAGCATCTGTATCTTCAAAAGAGACATAAGGAGGCCCTAGCTGTTCATGTCTCCAAGACAGGATGCAGAATTTGGCTGGCTGTTTAGCTATAGATTGCGCAGTCACAGAATACAGATGGACAACACCTCTTCATGAACCAGTCACAGAAGTCACCCATTCAGCTACTGCTACTGTGATTTTTTTTCTCTGTATAAACACCACTGCTGCTGATTCACTGTACCACAAGAGACATGTTCAGGATCTGAACACATTGTAGCCTAGGCCAGCCAAAAGTATCACATAATCCTAATAACCCATTTAGTAACAATATTTTTTTTAAATATTCCCACGTATCTTTAGTATGGGATCTTCAGTACTCTGAAGACCTGTGTTGCAATGAACTGACCTTTCACGTTGTTCCCATAAATGAAAAACAATGGGAGGAACAGATTTAAATAGCTGAATTAATCCAGGTAGAAACAGAATTTCCTGAAGATCGAAATTGTGAAATTTACCTTTGCCCCCTTTTTTTGTTCACATTTTTATGGAAAAAAATGCTACATAGATACATAATCTCAGCTATAATCTTTTCCTATCAATGAGGTAAAAACAGCACAGAAGATCCAAAAAAGCAATTCATCTTTATAAAATACCTCAGATGGGGGTGCTGTCCTTCTCATTTACCTTTCTGTCTGCTACAATTTCTAACATAAAGACTGTTTGGCTGAAAACAATGAAACTCATAACACAAACTCACAGTTCAGAAAGTGGGCCCATTAATCTTATGACAGCATCATTTAGAAGCCAGGAAAGGAAGAATAAATATATGCTGTCAGTGGGTTTTTTTAAGAAAACAATTACTCTTGCATACAAAGATGTCCTGAACTGGAGACTGGCAAGCTGAGTTGCCAGGTATGTGAGCACTGGGGGAGCTCAAGCTGTCTGAAGTATCATAGTATGGCTAATGACTGAGCTGGAAAGGAAAAGATGAATGTCACCCCCGATTAATTTAAGAAAACACTAATTTCTTATTTTAATGGTTAGATATTTTAGAAATGAGAAATCTCTGCATGCCAAAACAGAGTTCTTAGCTCCCAAAGTAGTTTGCTGAAAAACAGACATGACTTACACTTTCAACTGCCTACATGGAGCCCCTTCCTGGTGTAGAATGTCATCAAAACCACTGATAATGGTGCAGAGAAGAGCACTCTCTTACAGAAACTGGTGTTTCCACGAATGTAATATCTTGATCGTAAAGGGAACATACAGGTCATAGTTAATAGCTATTTGTAGGGCTTTCTTGCAAGGCTTTAAGGTGTGCAAGCCTCCCTTGCTGAGCTGCACATACCTGGAAGCCACGATCCCAAAGTCTCAGACAAGTCTTCACCAACACCTTTGGACAGATTTGTAGGTGGATGAGAAAATCTGGTATGAGTTGAAGTCTTTCTTTGGCTGCAGTCACCATTGCTGTGGTGCAGAATAAAGCAGCTCTTGTGAACACTATCTTCCAAACTGAAGAGAGCATCAATTTATCTTCACTTTTAAGCCAATACCAGGCAGAACAAGCAAAATTTATCAGACAGAAATTGTTGCAGAAAATAACTGTCCTATAACACAGGAAAAGGGGGATCCCTGTTTCCTGATCCAAGCTGCAGCACTCACTAGACATCATGCAAATAACTTCTTCACTTTTGATACAGTAAATGACAGTACTCTGAACTGCTGTGGAAATTGTTTCAGATTTCATGTGGTCCATTGGCTGCATCAATCACTACCTAGAAAGAAGCATCCTGGAGACCATTATCAGGGTTTCTTCCAACTGAAGACACCTGCAGCTAGAGTTGAAAGCCAGGACTGCCTTCTCAAATGTAATGCTTTGAACAGATGGGAAAACTAGTCTCAATACAGAACAGTGTCAAGTTTCCCTTTCCGGGAGAGAGGGAAGGAAGGAGGAAGAAAGGGAAAGAAAGAAATTAAGTGACATCAGAAAGCAAGTAAAAGAAACTCCTATTTTCCCTGTGTTTTATGAAATGTATTCCTCTGCTGGAGGATTTCAGTGGACCACACAAGATGTTAAAATAGCAAGAGCATTGAGGTGTTCAGGAACATATATGATGACTATATTGGCCAGACTGTGCATGCACTCCAAACATCTTTTTGTTATCCGGATCTAACGTAAGCAACTATCCAGTCTTACAAGATAACAAGATAGTGACGGGACAGCACAGCTTTGCCTAGGCTTCCTCCTCAGAGCAAAGGGCTCCCTCTTCAATTAGTGTTGGGGAGGACAAAGATGAATGGTGAGGTTCCTTTGTGTGGTTCACAGGATCAAGCCCTGCTGGAACGCGAGTATCAGCCTTTACAATGACAAAGGCCAGTCAGTGCAGTCATGAGGATAATCAGAAGCCACATCCCTCTCCCACCTTCTGCGCCAAGGGTGGCAGAATTCAGTTCATTACGGCCATGGCAGACATTTTCCCAATGCCTTTGCACAAATGCACAGACTATAGTTTCACACCCATGATCAAAAACACAGGAAGCAGACTTACAAAAGTGAAAGGAAAAGGAGGGAGGAAGGAGGAACAAAGAAATACATAAGAAATCTGATGTTTCCCAGTGGGAAAAGACGAGCTAGGACAAGGATAGCCTTTATATAACCCCTGAAGTGATACATAAACAAGTGGAAAAAGGGGAGTTCAAACGATGAAGACAGACCAAATCACTTGAATTCAGAAAGCTTGCTTTTCAACTCTCCAATTTACTTTTAAATTGACTTACTTTTTAGTACATTAAGATCAATTGTTTGAGCAAAGAATTCTTACTGAGCTTTAAAAGTAAGACAGAAGAAGAGATACAGCGTAATGCTTCCAATTTACATTAAAGTCTATGCACTATTATCTTCTTATTATCTCCTAAAGATTTTTCCAGGCATTTAATTAACATATGACAAGATACCCAAGTTAGCAAGAAAAAAAAGTCAGCATTTAGTGCACTATCTATAGGCTTTCAGAAGTTAGTTTTCCATTGTTTTTCCTCCTAATGCACTACCTAGTGCATCTATTATGCTATTTTAATAGCAAGGCTCTGTCACAGAAATAAAAGGAATAAAGTTCTCAAGGTACCCACATTACATTTTCTAATTTGACTCCAGCACAAAAGTCAGTGAAACACAGGCAAAGTTTAGAAGTTTTCACCCAAGGACTCTGCTGTGACAAAGGGTGCTGGTATTCACCTGCCTGCAGGAGCTCTGGCTGGGAGCTGGGTCCCAGAGAAACCCAGGGGAGGCATTAACTCTAAATGAACATAACGCTGACAAACAGCCTCAGAACATCTCTAGAAAGGTGGCGGAGCAATTACCAGGGCCCCCAGGGGTCCCATGGGGACCTGCTGGGGCAGGGCCTGGCAGCCAGGGCCCATCCCATGCCCCAGCCAGGAGCAGGGCAACGGGGGCACCGGGACAGCCCCAGCCCCAGGCATCGGGCACCTCCCTGGGAATGGGGACAGGCTGGGACAGGCGTGGGCCCGTGGGTGGGCCCGGCTCGGCAGGGCCCATGGCCAGGCAGGGCAGTGCTGTGGGGAGCTGGAGACCAGCCCTGCTGCGGAGTCGCTGGGGCAGGGGCTGACAGCCCCAGGGGCTGACATGGGGTCCTGGGCTGGGGGCCAGGCAGGGACAGTCAGGCCTGGTGGTGCCCCCAGGGCCCTGACAATAAACACTCCAGGCCCCGTTCCCAGGGATCCTGTCTTTTCCACACATTCCCTGAACACAGACCACTGGTGGCCTTTTCCACTTTCAGCCTGTCCCAATTCTGCCAAAAAAAAAAAAAAAAAAAAAAAAAAAAAACNAAAAAAAAAAAAAAAAAAAAAAAAAATCACCCTTGAACAAGTGGCAGGATGTACTAACGTGCTTCACATTTTATGCATCCCCTTGCTACCAAACTCATGAAGCCCTCTGAGCTGCTGATCCGAGGGAGATCTGTGGGTTCTGCTTTACTAGCATGGCAGGAAAAGCCTGCAGCAAGCAGAAAAAACAAGACGTGTGCTTAAGGATGAAAAGATACTGTCTAAAGCAAATTCTCCCATCAAACGAGAGTTTCTGTTTCTTAGTAGTCCCATATCTAGTACTTTCCACAGCATAAAATCCCTCTCTCTTGTTCGGTTTTGTTGGGTGTGTTTTTGCCTGCCACCCCGCCCCCAAGAAAGTACTTCTACCACCATCTGCCAGTCGCTCAGCTCAGCGGTCACAGAATCTCAGGATGATGGGAAGGGATCTCTGGAGATCATCTGGTCCAACCCCCTCTGCTCAAGGAGGGTCAGCTACAGCAGGTTGCTCAGAGCCGTGTCTAGTTGGGTTTTTAATACCTCCAGGGATTGAGGCTCTACAACCTCTCTTGGTAACTTGTGCCACTGTTCAATCACCCTTAAATGTAAAAATTTTTCTTACGTTTAAACAGTAGTTCCTGTGTTTCAGTTTGTGTCCATTGCCTCTTACCCGGTTGGTGGGCACCGCTGAGAAGAATCTGACTCTCTACTTTGCTTCCCCCCACTCATGTATGTATAAGCATTGATCAGATACCCCCGAGTCTTCTCTTCTGTAGGCTGAACAGTCCCAGCTCTCTCAGCCTCTCCTCAGACATCAAATGCCTCAAGCCCTTAACCACCTTCATGGCCCTTTGCTGGACTCACCCCAGTATGTTCCCATCTCTTGCCTCTCTGAGGCAAGCCCAGAACTGGACCTGGTACTCCAGCTGTGTCTCACCAGCGCTGAGTAGAGGGGAAGGATCACCTCCCCCAGCCTGCTGGTAATGCTCTCCCTGATGCAGACCAGGATGCTGTTGGCCTTTTTTGCCACAAGGGTGCCTTGCTGACTTATCTCTAACTTGTTCACCAGAAAACCCAAATCCATTTCTGCAAAGCTGTTTTCTCACCAGCAGCTCCCAGCACATGCTGCTGCATGGGGCTCTCTCCCCTGGCTCAGAACCTTCGCATTTGCCTTCGTTGAGCTTCATGAGCTTCCTGTCAGCCCGCTTCTCCAGCCTGTCTGAATTGCACCACAACCGTCTGGTGCATCAACCACTCCTCCCAGTTTTGTATCATCTGCAAACTTGTTGAGGATACACTCTGTCCATTCATCTAGGTTCATTAATGAAGACGTTAACTAGTATTTGCCCCAGTGTCAATCCCTGGGGAGCACCAAGTGACTGGACTCCAGCTGGACTTCATGCCACTGGTCACAACCCTTCAAGCTCAGCAACTCGGCCAGTTTTCAGTCCACCTCACTGTCCATTTGCTTAGCCTGTACTTCATCAGCTTGTCAATGAGGCTATTATAAGAGACAGTTTCAAAAGCCTTGCTAAAAATCAAGATAAGCATCATTCACTACTCTCCCTGCATCCACTGAGCCAGTCATCTCATCATAGAAAGTTATCCAGCTGGTCAAGTATGATTTCCCCTTCATAAATCCACGCTAACTACTCCCAATCACCTTCTTATCCTTAATATGATTGGAAATGGCTTCCAGGAGGATTTGCTCATGGAACGCTCGTTCCCATCTTATCTCTGCATAGCGAGTTGGCTCACTGCTCTTCTGTCTTGGGTCTTCTGTGGGGCTGTTAACATTTACAGCCTCACCAAGTCTTGTTCTTCACCTCACCAAGTCTAGTTCTTTGCTAGAACTAATAAAGGTTCTGTTCTCCACCCTTTTCACCTAGAAGACTGGAAAGACAAAACTTTTTCCAGTCATGCCAGCCAACTTGGCAGTAAGCTCAGAAGCAACAAGTACTTTGAACAGCACTCACTAGAGAATAACAACAACTACATGTTCAGTTATCTTGTCTTGGTGGAGAAGGGATGCCTCCTACTTTGCCAGAAGACCTCACAATCTCTTGTTCCTTGAAAAGGCAAGGAAAGAGCAGTAAGAAAAAACCTGACTTGCCAAGAAGAATAAGGGGACAAATCTTACCAGAAAACACCAATGGCAAGGAACAGAAGCTTGGGAGGTAGGGCCAAACAGTTCTAGACTCAAACTTAGCCCTGTTTCCCCACATTTGTAGATCCAATTCTACAAGATTTCACTTTCCTGTACACAACCGAGTATGGCTGCCTCAGGAAAGGCACAGACTGCTTACTTCAACACCTAAAATAAGAACACTACTATTTGTGGATTTTGGATTTCTTGTCAACCTCCAGAAATCTTTGATGTCACTTTTCATATACCTATAAAGTCATTCAGTGTAAGCCCATATTAATCCATCTGTTTATTAACCCCAAAATGCTTTACAGGATGGGGGAACGCTGACTGGGTCATGAGATGACCCAGGAGTCAAGAAGAGGTCCTCTGATCTCTCAAAAAACCTCTGGAAGCCCTGTCCAGGCTGGTCCCAGCGATCAGGCTGAAGGCTGGACCCTCAGAAGGTGCAGAGAGGGAGCAGGTGAGCAAAGATAGAAAAGGATGAGCCACTCTCCACTGTTTTCCTCCAAGGCATTTCTTCTGTTTCAGATGATAAGTGCTACATACCACTGTGAAGCATATTTACAAAGGAATATAGACAGTACTTTTATAGCTGATCTGAGTTTTTATTTTAAAAGGTCTGTCATCAGACTATGCTGATTTGTTCAAACCAAAGCCCTCTGCAAGACAGACCCAAACCATTCATCAGGAAGGTGTCTCAGATTCTGGGTGAACTTTATTAAGAGCAACATGGAAACGTTTCTGTCCTCTATCTTGCTTAGAGTACCCATCTTCCTCTCAAAGGTAACAATCCTACATGACAGAAAAGATCCAGGTGAGTGTCTGGCATATCTGTTGGATCTTACATGATCAATGCAAGTACACAAACCTGTAAGATATCAGCTAATCTAAAGCATTATTACCTTCTTTCTCAGTTTGTCACGAAAACTGGCCCTAGGTTTGCCTCATCATTGCAGAACAAACCAGTATAAGAACCTGGTTTTCCTGCTCAGCAGCATTTGCATGAAGCTCCCTTCTTTGTAGCACTGTGAACATTTTTTTCAGGTGTCCAGCATCTGACAGCTATTAAAGCATTTATCACTGTAATAGCTAAGCAGTAAGGAGGGAAGGTGTTTTAGGATTTTTTTTTTTTAAAGAAGAATTCCCAATTTAAAAAAAGCCATACCTCAGATTTCCTTAGCACCTTCAGTGGAGCTACATAAAACTTTTCTCCATTCTTGTAGTGACACATAAGCCTTCTGGTATCTGTGAGAAAGAGATGCACACTACCCTGCTCAAACTAGCAACAAGTGAAGACTGTTTGCCTGTGTTTTCTCAACACCTCTACCGCTTCCTTCATCCTGTATGTTTAAACATTTTCCACATACGTTACTCTACCAACATTTGTTTGTGTATGTGTGCCTCCCTCTGTGTACCACAGGATGGCAGCAAATGTTAGAATATAAAGAAAACAGCTGAGCAAGAGACAAAACAAGAGTATTACAATTTATTTATATATATTATTGTTACTTGAAACAAAAGGACTAGTTCCTGAACTGTAATGCAAGTTTCCAAATGCATAAGCAAAGACACATGTCCTCAGGCATATAAACACAGTAATGCGTGGATCCACACCATAGCAGGTCAAAGGCATTAAAAAAAAAAAATTACTGTTTAAGGGAAATAAATGATATGGGATGCCATTACAAAAAGTAACTCTGGAATTAACAGGATGTTTTGCTTGATCCAAAGTAAATAATAATCAGCAAAATTGAGACAGGGAACAAATTTGTGTGGAATGACAGTAAATTGTAATTGAGAAGGACTGTATTGCTTAAATATATTAATATTGAAAAGTCATCCATAAAAACTAAACCAGAGGGAAAAAAACCAAAACAAAACCAACATTCAAAATTCATCTCAAGAGAGAAATACTCTTCCTGTTTCAGGTACATTAAAAATTTATGTAAAACGTTTTATGTAGATGGGTTCATTTGACTGATGCCACTCGCCACAGGCAAACTAAAAAATGTTGCTTATTTAAAAATTAAGTAAATTGTGCATATATCTTGCATGGAGTTCACAACTGGTGACTCATCATTTTTTTAAAGCCTCCTCTATTAATGAGGAGCTCAAACAGAAGACAAGGAAAAAGAGAACAAAGTATACAGAAAAAGCACCAAATAATCCAATAGTGGCTTTTTCAACTTTTCATGTGAGCTGTAGACTTCAAAAGTCGGGATTTGAAAGTCTATATTTATCATTATTATTAAATTAAAGAATAAGAAACAATAAAGAAAACCTCAAAAGCCAACAAAAACATTTTTAGAATGGGATACGATAGGATTTAATGTAATTTTTGCAGAGCCACCTTTAACTGAAAGTTATGAAGTAGTTTCACAGGAACTTGTTCATAAACTTTCGAGTAATGAAAGGCTTTATAAAGGGATGCTGCCACTGTGCAAAGTTATTCTCTCTAAGCCTTCAAGCAGTTTAAAAATTTCATAGTAAATTTAGATGAAGTATTTATTTTTATTCATACCACATCTGCCTCTGCTTATAAATTTTTCCACTTTCTTCCTACCTTACCACTTTGCTTCTCTGTCCAATGCTAGACTAATCAATAGACATGCTAGCATAGTTGGTAAATCATCAATATTTTGAAGTTGTAGGCTATGTCAATTGTCTTGCCAAAAAGATCAACCAACCTCCTTTGAAGAAAACATAACTGGGATGGCTCTGTTTGATTTCAGGACTCCAGCTAATTTAAACTTGCGGTCTTTGCACTGCTATGGCTAGACTTGACTCCCCCTCCTGACTGCTGTTGAATGTCCCCATAGAAAACGGTGACAAATTGCATGATTACAGTTAGCCCATTCTGGACATAAAATCGGGGGGAGGCGCAATTGTTCCTAGAGGATCAGGAAGGTATGTGAAAAGAAAAGTTGGTAAAGATGCTCATGCCCTTGTCTCAAGCACAGAACAATTTATGTGGCAGACATCTTGGCTAGCCAAAGAAAATTTATGCTAACATATTTTGGACTTTTTAAAAAATAAGAACATTTCATGTATCTGATGCATGTAGGAAAAGTGACTTCCAGATGTTACTGACAGTTGTGCTTCTCTACTATACCTACCTGTGTTATAGCCATGGCGTTTTCCCCTCAGAAACTGTGGCATGACCATTGTACATAACTGTTCTCTTCTAATCTGCTGCCAACTCCTGGTCATACAGTCAGGCAGTTATAAGGGTGCAGCTAGTAGCCAAGTCAGTACAGTATTTCTTCCCTTCAGGCCACTGTCATCCCACAGATATGAATAAGGATCTGGAAAATAAATGTTTTCTATAGTCTTCTGCAATCTTCTTGCTGTAAAAATAGATTGTAACCATGCTTATATCATGCTGTTGCTCAGCAACCTTCCCCCCCCCCAATCTCCCTGTTCTCTAATATCTTATTGGTCTTCACCATGATCAGTCTGCAAACTATGAGTCACTAGTCAGAAACAGCACTGTCTGCTAAGCTTGCAGGACATTCTGCCCTCCAGTGATTACATCGGCTTAGGGAGATATACCTTACAGAGTAACCAGAGACAGGATGTTGACCTAGGGGGGCGGGGGGAAAGGCTCTTGAAAAAAATGAGGGACAGGGGGAGAAGTTGGAGTGAAGAAAAAAGTGGTCCTCTACCTTGAGCAAGCTTCCAAAAATAAAATAAAAATTAGATCTCTAATCCCCTTCCCGTCTGTCAAGGTCAGCAAAGAGGAATCAATGTCCTTATCAGAGTCTCTCCTTTTCCCTGATGAGCTCTGGAAAAGGATCTCCCTTTGAAAGAAGAATAAGGACTGTCACGCAGAACAGCAAGGACTCACAGCTCTCATAGCACCTGAAAAGCTTATTGTTTGAGAGGCAATGACAGAAAAAGGAAACTTGCAAGCACAGCTTTTGCACATGTAGTCGTTTGTGTGAATGGACTCAGAGATGAGCATCCAACAGAGCAGTGACACCACAGGGTAAAGCCTAGATCCAGAGAACTATTTGGAGAGGGACTGAAATGCTTAAACTTAGGTACGCATGAGCATTTTAGAAGTCATAAGGTATACAGTCTAGCTTTCAGGTCCTGCCCTAGAAGAGGGTGGGTCTCCCATAAACCCCAAATCACATCATATTGTATCTGCCACCTCTTTGCCAATGTCTCAGGTACCACAGGAAATCTAAAACTGCATTACATGTATGCCTATGCTTTGATCCCTGAATCACTCCTCAAACATATAACTTCTATTCAAATATTTTAACCTTTATTGGATTTAATGAATGCTGGGGAAAAAATATCCCCCCTAGAATCCATGTTTAACATTACCTCAGATATCTGCATTTAAGTACCTGACAAAGGGGGAATACACCTTGCATCTGTGCTGTGCTCATCTTTGTTACATTGTAACTCCACCTTCCCACACAGTTCTGATCAGCATCCAACAGAGAAAGCTTGTCCTGATCTACTGGCGGTTGCCATCTCCCAAGGTAGTTAGAAACCTAACATCTATTTCAAATCATCTCTGAGCATTAGGCTACATAAACACAACCAAATTCTGGGACAACATTTTCTACCTTCTTCATGAAGGTTTAATCCTTTCCAGTGGGTCTTGTGACTAATCTGTCATTTCATCTCTCAACAACCTCACAACATCTCAATTGACTTGAGGTCACAGCCAAGAGATTACCTGACAGTGGTTAGGTTAGTCAGCACCTTCCAAATCAGCAGCTGATGGGAGTGCTGCCAACATCAACCTTACGAGCAGAGTTAACAGTGAGGTAGGTACTGAAATACCTTTACATTTCCAGATGAAAGTTTCCTCAGAAAAACATACGTAAAACATCAAGGGAGAAATCCTGATGCCCATTTAAGGTAGCAGTAGTCTTAGCACAGACAGTGAAACACTGCAACAGTCCACACCAGCTTCTCAGTGTACAAGGAATCACCATCTATTTTTGTTTCTATATTACTGATTATTAGTTGATTGAGAATGAAGTAGCACTACATGTAAACTTTAATACGCACACAAAATTTCACCAAATGGAAAATCATGAGCTATTCCAGATTGCTTTCTTCCAGACTACATCAGAAGTTTAATTTCAGCATTTTACAGTGAAATAAATACAACATCTCACAGTAAAATGATAGGTTTTATTCAACAGCGTTAGCAAGGAGTAATAATATTAACAATAATAAACCTTTTTCTCATACAGTTAAGGAGCTAAAGATGACAGATACAATCAGCTACTCTGACCTCTTCAGCTATTCAATGCAATAACAAAAGAAAATTTAGATTTGCTTTTGGTGAGCAGTAAGGACATCATAGAAAATCTAGATGTAGAATATGATCTTGGACGGAAGGATCACAAGAAGTCCCTTGTTTAAATTAACTGGAAATACAAAAAAAGCAAGTCCACAACATATTTCTACAAGGAAAACAGACAGCTTTGTTAAACTCTATTAGTAAAATCAGATGGATTGAGGATGTCAGGGACTTGACTGTGAAGCAGGTCTGGAACTTCTCCAAGAGGTACCCAGGATATAAATACCGAAATTATGTTTTCAGTAATTAGGAGGACTTGTGTTAAGGGGCATCAGATCTAGTGGATGAGTAACTACCTGAAGGAGGATACTAAGAATAACTGGAAAGCCTAGCAAGTAATTGAAAAGAGGATGAAATGGCAAGGAATGTGATCTTCCTAATACCAGAGATCAAGAAGGGAAAGGATAAGTGAAAATTATCAAAAATCAAGCCAAGATATACTTTGCTGTTTGTTGGGGGAGAGGGGAAAGTTATTTTGCTACATAAACAAGAGAATAAAGACAGAAAAAGAAGAGGCACATTGCAGCTGGCACAGCGCAAAAACTAATACAAGTATGGTCTGAAGTCTAAGTGAATGCTTTGTCCGAGTTAGCAATGATAACGAAGATGATAACGAGTATGATAATGAAGATGTCTGTTATAGCAGGATGACTAATGAGAATGAAGATATGGAAACAAATTTTGCAAGCAAGTCAAAAGCTCAATGTACTCACAAATGTGCCAGTACACACAGGGGAGGAGCACAGGTAACC
Source organism: Balaeniceps rex (assembly GCA_013401315.1). Lineage (NCBI taxonomy): Eukaryota > Metazoa > Chordata > Aves > Pelecaniformes > Balaenicipitidae > Balaeniceps > Balaeniceps rex. The sequence continues at coordinate 20,746 of VYZW01037493.1, read as the reverse complement.
ACACTAGGACCCTGAAAGATCCAAAGGCTAAAATTGCCGATTCAGCTCTACATCTTCCTAATGAAGTCAGGCACGGGGAAATATCAACTGGAGAACAGCAGACATAGGACCTTTATTTCAGAAGAGGGGTGGGGAGGAAGGATCCAAGAAGCCATGGAATTTTACTTGCATGTGAGGATTTACAACATATCTCAAAACAAAGGATAAAAGAAGACATGGAGCTGAAAAGAAAATAGGATAAGGACAGACTACAGTTAGACTGTGCTAGTCTAACTTGACAGACCTTTTAAAAAGTAATCTTCTATGCAAAAAAAACCCAACGAAACAAACAAACCCAGAAGTGGTGCTTCTTGTCTACTTGAGAAGTGTTTGATACAATGCCACATAGGAAATAATTCATTAATGAAAGAAAATGACTGCTGGAGGTATTAAAAAGGTGGAGAATAGCTAGCAACAAGTAGTGCTGAAAAGCACTACTATCTATAGATCTATAGGAGAGAAATTGTGTTCCTCATAGGTTGGTCCTAATGTTTTCACTAAAGACTTTAGTACAAAGAAGCACGGAGTCCTGATGAAAACGTGCAGAAAACATGAATTTCAGAGGCACTGTCAACATTGACAAGACTTGAGATAGAAAGAAGACACTTGAGCAAGCTGAGAACCGCTGCGATGAAATCCCTCCCATCCATGCAACCACACTCAGGTCACACAGGTATGGGACGTACCCCCACAGAAACAGCAGCAGGTGCTGGGGCCATAAGCCCTCACTGCTGTCAGCAAGCTTCTCAGCAAGAAGGAGGAGGAGCCAGGGGAGGTTTAGATTAGATATTAGGAAAAACTACTTCACGGAAAGGGTTGTCAAGTATTGGAACAGGCTGCCCAAGGAAGTGTCACCAAGTCGAATCACCATCCCTGGAGGTATTTAAGGACAGGCAGATGAGGCGCTTAGGGACATGGTTTAGTAGTGAACAGGTACAGTTGGACTCGATGATCTTAAAGGTCTTTTCCAACCAAATGGTTCTAAGAAGCACGGTCCTTTTTGCCACAAATAACTAACTTCAGCATTTACTCCCTACAAGTCCATACCCATTGCTTTGAGAAGCATGTCTATGCATGCACAGGTGCTCCCAGTAGGACTGATGAGAAGATGTGGGCAGGTAACTGAAGGAAAAAGACCATGGGTGACAAATACTGAAGAAATGCTGAAGGCAGCATATAGCAAGCATATCTCCATTCGTACTACCATAAAATGAAGGTTTCATTTCCCATTTATATGGTTACAAAACAAAACTACGGTTTACAGCTGGAGACTTTCAGACGATTCAAACTATGTAAAAAGATCCAGCAAAATAATTTCAGGAGCTGTCTGATGATTTAAACCAACTGAAGTGCCATACACTTCATTAAAATTACCTTCACGGGATCTGGAACTATTTTAGGAGGCACTGGAATCTTTTAGTGAGTAAAACATCCTGCTTCTTCTTTTTCCCCCCAAAGGTTTATTTCCACGAAGCATCTCGAGTTAAATATTTGCCTTTTCCCTGTTTCAGATTAAATAATAAAGCACGCTTATTACGGGGGGGGAACCCTTGGGGTGAGGGGTGGTATCTGAAGAGGCCTTTTTCCAACTGTCAACATTTTGAAGCTGAGTAATAACGCAGCCTTGGGGTTGCCATGGGAACGTGTTTCATTTCCTAGGTGACAGCAATTGTATGTCGTCACCAGTGAACCACACCGATTCTGGAAATATGTCAAGTTTCCTTCAGACGTCGGCATCCCGGGACTTCCTGCTCCTGCCCCAGGCACGTGCCTGGCTGAGCACGGGACGGTGCCTCCGGCCTGCCGCGGCCCCCAGCCGCTCTTCCTCTCCTGGGAAGGACGGCCTGCTTTGGCTAGGGCAGGGGTAGGATCCTGAAGACCCTAATAAAGAGCAACCCCCCCTCTCCCATTGCCTAACTGACCTCCTACAGGCATGGTTTCATTCTCACTTGAGCATGGCTTCAATTTCCAACCCTTCGGCCCTGGATAAGCCCCATCAGCAGGGCCTCTCAGTATTTAAAAACCCCAAGAAGCCTTATGTCATGCTAGTAATGGACACATTATTTAAATCAACTATTTCTGAATCACCTGTACTAATAACCAACCTCTAAAAATACCCATAGAGCTCAAAGACTTGCTACACTAAGATGGTTTTTTAACCTGAAGCCTTTAGTTATGTGACTGAAGACACCTCTTTGCAGCACATATGTTCCCCAACACAACTTCAAGGCCACCAGCTGCACAGTATGACCAGCAGGATTCACTTGCCTGTGAACACTAGGGAGGGCAAATAAAGTAGAATAACTTCTCCATAACAGCTCCTCAGTGCTCATGCACTAGTCCGAAATAAGCAACTCTGATTCTGTAATAATTATTCTGCTCTGGAAGTAGAGTCATTATTTTATTCTGGGATAATTACTCCATTTCCAAAGCAAAATAATTGTTATAGAATAAAATCATTTTTATTTTGGAATATTTCATCCACATGTGGGAGTTATTCTGGAACAGCTAAATTATACCCTAATAGCTAGAAGAGAACAGTCCTGCCAATCAATTTTCCTCATACAGGTGAATCCTTAAACCATAGTGCTACTGGAAGGAACAGTGCAGATCTCGTTACACAGCTGGAGACCCCTACTGCTTAACTTCAAGAAGAATCTGCATTCACTTACAAGAACTATGGCTAATAGTTCCCCTAAGTCATCTATACAGAAGTCCATAAAGGAAATCACAAGTACATCAAGGGATTTCCAGAGCATGCTACAAGTATTACTGCTGGTAGATGTACCTCATCACAGAATATGAAAATACTACTCATGCCATTGAATGCCTTTCCTCTACACTCACGTGGTCAGAAATTGCTGCCAAGGATGGTCCTGCTCTACACCACAAAAAGCCCTGCCTGCAGAGGTAAACGTTGGTAGAGGTATGTACCAGCTGTAGCAGCACTTGATGTCTGAAGGAACTGGGGGCATACCCTGGACTGGGCAGCTATTGTGCTATCTGTTCTAGGGTAACTAGCTTAGGCAGAAGTAAAATCTAAAACCTTTTACTTGAAAATGCATTCAGAATCTCTTTCGACTTTGCCCAGTGTTTTCTAACATATCCAACTCTCAGGAGACTTAAGAAGGGAGTTCAATGCTAGCACCATTTTTACACTGCAGAATTTTATAATTGGGCATTAAGCTAGGCAAAGAAGTCAAGAGGCTCAAAAGTTTAGGTTCCCACAGCAACAGTAATTCAGCCACATTTAAGGTATACAGCAGAGCATAAATTAACAGTTATTGAACATGCTGCATATGTGCAATGTGGCCATGTTAACATTGCTATGGGAACCTTAACTTTTGAATAGATAAGCATTCTACCAAAATAAAAACCATATAAAAGAAATAATCTTTACAGATTTTGCTGGAGAAGACTACAGTCAATTCCTCACCTGCAATCTATTGATGCATAAGGACACTAAAGCCTCAGTAATCCAAACAGGTGAAAAAAAATCATCACTAAGAACACTGGGTACCAGAGCCATAACCATGGCTGACGCCGATGCTGTAACTTTACTTTAATTTGAATTTACAGTCAAACAGTATGCAAAATTATTCCAGAAATTACAAGAGGAAAAAAAGAAGCCCATGTACAGCTATCACCCTTCCCTCTTTTCCTTTCAGATTTTTCATACATTAAATATTTTGGAAGAACAGACTGTAAATTTGCTACTGGCTTTAGTCTTTTCCAGCACATTTCAATTTAGGAAAAAAAAAAATTTAAAAAAAAAAAAAAAATCAAGCTGTGCTCTAGTATACATTTATTTAGTAGCAGCAAGTCTGGATTGACTCTCTCTTATTATTCTAACTAAACCCAAAGAAAAGTTTGATTTGAGCAGGTCTTTGGGGATGGAAGTTTTCATATTTTTAAATGAACCTAGTGACAGTAGGGCTGCTATGAGGCCTTACTCTCTAGTGGACTGGATGTTGCTTCAGAGTGAAAAAGCAGCATTCTGCTCCTAGTTCTACCTCTCCATCCAATTCTCTGTGCTGCACGACCTTGGGCAAGCCAGGCTTGCTTCCCTACACTTCAGTTCCTTGAGCTGTGAAGCAGGAATAATGACACTCGCCTTCCTTTTTACACACAGATCCAGTGCTTTAACTAAGTGGGTTTTCTACCCTGTTTAAAACAACAACAAGATCTTCAAGGCAGTCTTTTTACAGTATTTGAACAGAATTCCAGCAGCATCTAAAATAATGGCTCTGCAAAGAATTCTGCCAATTTGCCACCTATGGAAAAAGAAAAACAAAATACAAGCTCCTTTCTGCCACTCCACCACCCTTTTGCTGCTGTGGCATATATGCTTAGTCCCATCCAAAATCCTGTTGAATAAGTTTCTTCCCCAGAGTAGCTGCAAGATCACCAAATATTGTGAACCAACAAATAGGGCAAGTTCCAGAGTCCTGGAACTGCAGAGGCAAGATAAATAGCATTCTCCAATCCAAGTCAGTGCAATGAGTTTTCTCTACGATACCTTGGCACGCACGCCTAGAATTGTACTGACATCAGCAGGATTTCCTTGCTCGTAGGAAAAGCAGGATATTGGCTCCGAAACAAGCCACACAATTCAAAGAGAACCTAATCTAAATTATTTGAGGTGACCCAAATTTCTTGGCATTTATAGCATAGACTTTATGAAGATTACAGGGGCATATCACTTGAACATGTTTTCTGTGTGTCATTAAGATTTTACTCAGACCATAAACTTCAGTTTCCCTAGAGTGATTTAGAAAAAATAAAACAAGCTAACACTGGTCAGAATAGTGCTGCCTTTTACAGACACAGATACATGCACTTAAAATAGGTAGTGACATCCCTCACTAGTAAATGGGAGACAGGAAAAAAAAAAACCAAAACAACAACACACAACATGCCAAGTACACGCATGGTTGAGTTTCTCACAGCAAACAGCCACTGTATTATTTGGTCAAAATGGAAGAGTTTATACTCCTTTACACCCAAAACACTGATTCCTTATGTTCTTTCTCCAAACCCTCCAGTCGGAGTACTGTATTTTCTAGACTGGAAGAAACAAGGCTGCTACAAATGGAGCCTGTGAAACACAAAGTTTAGGTGAAAGAATTGTATTTTCAAACCGTACTTATGAGGTTGCCTGAGCAGGAGAGAAAGCATGGGTTTATTTGAAGCCCTCGCTATTTCAAGATGTTTGCAGTTACCCTTCAGTGAATTGCAAAGTGCCTTGATAACCAGCTTCCTTCTGTATTTAGTCATCCCTCATAAATGGTAACCCGCACACATTTCAACCTCCATACCACTGCGTCCGGGTACCTTGAAACCACTCTTCTCTAGCCAGCACCCTCCCTGTCTCTGCTTGCCTTGGCCCCAGCCCAGCCTCACAGCATGAAGGACATGTTTATCTGGACAGCCTCCGTTGCTGTCCAATTCCCTCCCAAGACAGCTCCATTCCTAACTGCTCCTCCTACATGGATGATCCCAGCATCCTCAGAAGCTATACTGTTGCATCCCAATTCTTTTCCTTCAGAGGTTACATCAGCTGTGATGAAGTCCAGCATGTGTTTGCTCAGTCCACGGAGTGAGAAAAAAGGCATCACATTTGTTAGTGAAGCTGGTAAATAACTTAAGTTACCTTTAAGTTATTTAAGTTACCTTTTGTTCATCAATAGATCTTAAGTGAACTTTTTCAGGCATGCAGTTGGTAAATTTTTGAACAAACGCTTCCCCACCTCATGAACTTAACACTGATGTATTGGGAACATCCCTAGACTTACAGTCTCACATTTACAACAGGGAGGAATTATTTAGCTTGGTTTTCTGGGACAGCAATGGGCATCACCAACAAAGAAGATTCTTCCATGTACTTTGTGTCTGTATGACAACACCCATCAGTTTGTCACAATGTTATCATGCTGCCCATGGAAACCACTTCTGCTGTTCCAGTATGTTTTCACCCATTACCTGCACTCTTGATCCCCACTACCACTGCATTCTCAGAGGCATCTTCTGATTCTAGGATGTTTAAAGCACTTGCCTCTGCTGTCTGACATACTCTGGAAAGTGTAGAGTACCAAAACCATCCTACTAGTCTAGAAGCTCCCTATTCACTTCAGCATCCAGTGGTGGCATGACTTAATCTTGATTTTTTTTTTTTTTTTTAAAAAACCAAGTGTATGTAGTAAATCTCTTCCAGATTCCAGCACTAATCCAGCACCAACTTCTATACATAACATTGTGACTTTTGGTAACAATTACTTCCTATTAGCTCTTACTGCCTCAAATAACCACTACATAGCATTCAAACATTTAAAATAGACAGACAACATTTTTTCTCTTGCCCTTAATTTTCTTTTTCATTTCAACCCTATCCCTTGCTAAATGCAAGCTAAAAATAGTTGATGACTTTTTCAAGCTATTCTCCCTCTCAATGGCATAACATAGTAAGGGCTAGAACACTGGTTGTGAGCAAGTCAGATTATATATGCAAACATAGTGCTTCCTGGCTAGATGCAGATAAGTTTCATTTATAACCTGATGCCTTGTGTAAAAGCTACATAACCTGTATGCAAACCATTATATGCTAATTTGTTTTAGTGAATATCCAAATTCACCACAGTCTAAAATGTTAGTAAAAAAAGTTGTTTCTGAAATGTCAATGAGATTAAGCTCTGCCTAGATGTTTCTGTTTAGATAGTACTAAGTGCACAATATCTTACATATCTTAATATACACAAGTTCTAATGAACATTGGCAAACTGGAAACATCTGCACGTCACTTTATAGGTGACTCAGTGCAGGTTTGCTTCCCTTCAGCTCTCATTGCACATTGCTTCTTAGTGCTCCTGCCATAATAGCATATTGCTGTTCTAAAACACTTCAGAGAAAATAGCAAGGATTGCCCGAAGTCCAGGTAAAGTTTCCATTCTATATATCATTTAACTGTATGCCTCTTCTATCATTGAGATGTTGAACCTCCTTTTTCTTTTGTTGTCAATGCCAAAGATGGCAAACACGGAAGCCATGTTTCTTTGCCTCCTGATCTGCTTTTATATCAGCCAGCAATAAATTCCAAAATGTAGTGTGCAACTGGAAACAATCCCTGAAGGCTCTTAACTTGCTCACAGTCTCAGACAACAGAGAGAATCACCAAGACATTCAGTGTAGCCTCATTATCGTCTGATATCCAAGTCTCTTCTTTTCCCAAGTACCAAAGAGGTAAAGCAAGGGCAACACTGGAAATTCTTTACAGAGCTGAACAGTTATCCACAGTCAGGCTGTTACATGATCCAAGTCTCAGAAAAAGCTTACAAAATATGCAGGACCAAACTAATGACAGATTTTGATTGAAGAGTTAAATTATTTTGTATGTCATTCAAGATGCTTTCTGCCTAAAGTTCCCTTGCTCAGCTGGACCGTACCTCACTCTCTCACCACTTCATGCAATAGCTTGTCTTGGATTTTATGTTCTAGAAACTGCTGCTGTAACTGTAAGTCTTATACTGGAGGCTGTGTTTTCATACTGTATTTTTGTATCACTTTTTGAGAGGTATTGGTAAACAGTTTGCTTTTTATATATATAAAAACTTTATGTATATAAAAGCATAACCTAAAAGTTATGCCATGTTTCTTGCGCATACTGTCCCAAGAACAAAATTTGCTTTCCCATCTTCCTTTACTATTGTGTTTGGTGTTTATAACTGTAAAAGAGTAATTAAATAAAGAGGACATGCATAAAACCACACAACTCAAAAGATGATACACCATTGCTGCCAAAAGTCAGTCCTAAAATCTGCTACAAAACAAGCCATGGCAGTTTGGCACCAGCATACCATTAAATTTATTAAAATCAATTTCTGCTTTAAAATGAACTGTGCTGACTACCATACTTCAGACAGCTAGGCCTGCAGACCTGTATCTGTTACACATCTACTTGACGAGAAAAGGACCAGAAAGAAACTTTGAATATGACCTTGCTCTCTGCATTATTAAATCTTATCCCATTTCTACTGTTATTGAAGCCCTCAAGACAGTCCATTTTTCTCTGTGTGATAGCCTAACCCTCCTCTGTATTTCCAGTGCTTCTCAAATTTCTGCCATCATCCAATTTCATCATTACTCCCAATTTTTGTGCCTGAGGTCAACATCAAAACATTACACGCTGGAGGCCCAAGACCAGTCCTCAAGGAATTCCACTAGTAGATCCTCACTCAGCAAGCCTGGCGTTTCCTTCTTCGTCTCTGCCTGCCACCCTCCTGACTTTATTTAGATCCTTACGTATCATATAGTACCAGTTTCTTCTCCTTTCCTTCTGTTTAACCAAAAGTTCTCTATGTGGTACTGTACTAAGATTTCAACTTTTAGTTGAACAGTTGAGACAGCAGCAATATTTTCCTCTCTATTTAGTGTGTTTAGATATCCATCTAGCCACACAAGGGGACAGCTATCAAGTGGGTGAGCAGACGGGGGGAAAAGCATCCCCAAACAAGGTACCCAGCCAAATGCCACTTGCTAGTGACAGCTGCCACCTTCCTCCCACTCTTACCGTCCTGTATGGAAAGCTGCATGGTGCAGCAGCCCTCACTAAATGAGATGTGCAACGTGTGATTGTTTCCCACCTCTCCTCCCAGAAAAACCCAGAACCCAAACATGCAAAGCACCAGAGAGTCTTGTCCCTGCTCAGTATGAAATGACACCAGCTCCAGGCAAGATTCAGGTAACAGCAGAAAGCCAGCCACCAATAAAGCAAAAACATCTAACCAAAGAAGAGCTGATCCTGACCAAGCTGTCAGTAAACAGGGGCTTGCTTGCAGCTCTTTGGGCACAAGGCAGGATCAAGCCCCTAAACTGCCATGTGAAAACAGTGAGACAGTTATTTTTAATTATCTACCCATTCTAATCCTGTTCATTAAAAACATTTTAAGGATTAGAATATATGACATTGACTTAGCCATGAACTACAACATGAGTACATTGCCCATTACAGTTATATTTTCACTGCCAATATAATTTTCAGAATCCTTTTATTTTATGAAATGTTTGGGAGATTTTACAAAGCCAAAAGAGAATTTTCCACATCCATCCCGTATAAGTGACTGCTCATAATAGGGATAAGCAGTCTTACCTTGCATAACTTTCCACAAAATAAACAAAGGTCTCAAAACATCAGTTTTGTAAGAGGTTTTTGTTACAAATTAAAAACAGAAAACTACTGGCTAAATACACAGAATACAAAGACAAACCTACCCACCTTACAGAGATATTTCCACATGTTTGCTTAATACTTGGAGTGTGAAGGCATCCCTCTTCCGATTACGCTGAAGTAACAATCACAGACTCCAAGCAAGCAGGCAGCATTGCTCAAAAAAAATATTCTGAATCTGTCCAGTAGAGGGCAATGACATACACACACAGAGTGAAAAGTTGAATTTGAAATGCACGCTTGTAAAAATAAAATAAAATTAAAATAAAATAAATGCTTTAGAACTGTAAGGGGTTTTTTAAATTGTTTTATCTAGAAAATGTATCCTCAGGGGTACATAGACCACCATCCCCCACTTTAATGCCTCAAAGGACTTCAAAATTATACATTAAAAATCTTTCTGATGTTTTTGCAAAACTGACCACTATCTATACAGCAATGGGACAGCCTCCCATAAAAGAACAACATCTCTTTATTTTACATTTGACTGCAGGATGAATGCCAGAAGTGTTTTTGCCCCTTCAGCACCACATATTTTAGTTGCTAGAAAACCTTCGCTTTTTGTTTGAAATTGGTCCAGAAGGATATTCTTAAAGCACCTTCTTCCTGCCACACACCAATCTACTGCAAAGAATGCTCACAGCCATTAAATAAGGTATCATGTTTACATGGAAAGCTGCTGCCGCAGTCCAACTGTTTCTTTTACAGTTCTCAGAGAAGATCTGTGCCCTTTTTTTTTTTTTTTTTCCTCCTCCAGCTACACTTAGAAACAACCCAAAACTTCTTCAGGGGTCTGCAGCACATTCCCCTGACTTACACGTACAAAGTGGTCAGGGGCTGAAGCACTGAACCACCCCTGCCCATTCCACACCGACCCTCATAGCAAGGTAGGACTGCGAGCAGCACCCAGCACCCCTATTTCTTCAAGGATAGGAAGAGCCCCGCTGGAGAAAACAGACTGAATAGAAAACATGATGGACACAAGATAAGCACTCTTCACACAAGCCACCATGACAAAGTGGCTGTTTACATCTGGTTGTGACTTGTTTCAAATGCTGTCACCTAGGGTTATCGAGGCTCCTAAAACTTTCCACTGCAGAGCTTGGTATGAGCTCAGGTCACGTTCCCAGGCTTCCTACCGCCCAACTGCAGAAATGGAGAAAAAAAACAGCTGTGAAATATACCCCACTAGCAGGCATGAAAATGAGAAGCTGCTCACAAGTAATGGCACTTTTTCTGATTTTTCCTTTTTTTGTTGTTGGTTTTGTTTTGGTTTGGGTTTTTAATATGGCAATGAATGGTTCACGTCAACACATGTCAACGTCTGAACAGTTTTTTCCAGGGTATCCAACTTACTTGGCTGAACGTGGTAGTTGCTAGGACAGCTAAATTTGCTACAGAAAGTCTGCAATACACTCCCCCCTTGGAGAGAGGAACAAGCCTCCCAAAGCCTGAGTGCACTGGCTGCCGCCAGAGTTCGCAGGCAGCTGGCAAGAAGCCTCAAACTCCTGATATCAAGATGTTGATCGCATGATCTGCTGGTTTCCTAGCAGCTGCCACAGCTGGAAGTGCGAGGGAGTCCCCCAGCCTGGAGAAGCATCGGTGGAACAGCTGCCCAGTCCGTGGAGCGTGGAGGCCCTGGAGTCTGCAGCGCAGACAGCAAGCCAGCAAGAAATGTGGGTTTCAGTGAAAGCTCAAAGCTGAAACTTCTAGGACAGCCTTACACTTGATATGGTTTGGATTTCACTGTGCAGAAGAGACATTTTGGAAGATCCACAACTTGCTTTAATTCACCCCTCATGGAGGGACTGTTGCAGGTTGCACTGCAACCCCTCACTGCTCTGGTTATATTCACCTCACATTTTTTATGTTTTCTTCGTCATGAAGACAACACCTCAAAGGTGTCTTATTTTTTAATCAAAACAGATGCTTGAAGAACTTAATCGTAGTTTCAGAGAAGCACAGATACGACTACCTACATATGCCAACTGGTTCAAAGCCTTGGGTCTGTGTACAAAGCACCAGTGAAATGTATCGATTGACAGACAGAAGAATTGTCTTACTGTTAAAAAATAATTCAGGTTAAAAAAATTAAATTAGCTTTTATAATTCTTTAAAAGAATATTGCTTTTAGATAAATTCAAACTCACTGAAGAATTTACTTTATATGTTCTCAGAAAAAAACCACGACTACATACTGATACTCATTTTTCATAAACAAGATGTTGACCAAATCTACTTATTTTAAGGGAAAAATAGGTTTGGTTGGTTTTGGTGGTTTTTTTTTGTTGTTTTGTTGGTTTGTGGTTTTTTGGTTTGGTTTTTTTTTTTTTGCTATTGTACTTTCTCTCTATATATTTATGGCTCCGTTGCAATAAGAGGTATTAAAATCTTTCCATGAAACAGATCTTAATGTGATTTAGCTATCAGAATGCTAGTTAAATATAATCAATTATCTACCTCTTGAAGGAGGGAAACACCCCACCTTAATGAAATTATACAACCTTCACTATTGTAGGCTTACCTTATCAGGAAAGAAAAGTAACTCGATATAGCTGGAAAAGATATATCTAGAAACAGCATACGATCATCACCCAACTTCAATCAATTCGTATCTTTCAACATACAGAGGGCTTTCATATGCTTGGGCTTCTGTAAGCTTGACTCTAGGAAATGCCTTCAAATTAGGCAAAGCAAACATTTTAGCATTTCACACCTATACCACAAAAGCACCTGTGCCTTTTGCTTATGGGTTTGAATCTTTTTTTTGTTAGATGCTATGCAAAAACCAAACAACAGATGAAGCTCCCACCTCAAAGAGCTTTCAGCAAAGTATTAAGACAAAAAAAAAAATCAAATAAAATATGTCCTCTGTGATACACAGGACCTTATCAGATGGCATCAATTAGCATGAGCCACGACAGCTAGGCTACATTCACCATGTATGGAATTAAGGTACAGCGTGCTGTGAACCACAGTCAGCATGCAGAAACTATGTAAGAGGAATTTCAAAACACATTAGGTTACTCATGTAAGATGGCACAGGACAAAACTCAAGTGTGCCTATGTGGAAGCCCAACTTGTACCACACAGGAGGTTCTGCATCAGGAAGGCAGAGAGTCACATAAGGCCTTGCGGGGCAGTTCCAGTACTTTTACTTAATGCAGGTGGAAAAAGTCTAAGTCACCAGCTAGAAAAACTATTTTGTGTTATGAATAGGAATTTTTTGAATGTGGTAAAATCATTCTCCTACACTGCCAGGAGAGAGCAGTCCCCATGAGATACCTGTATACTGTCCTCAGGTCCAGCAACAATCATTTTTCCCTGCTCAAAACCCTAGAGAACCATCTGCTCTTCAAGCAAAGGTATTTCCCGCTATAATTAACACACCCCAAAATAAATTTTCCATACATTCTAGTGAAGCCATTTATTTTCCCAATGGGCAGCAACGTGCTAACATAATTGCCCTCAAAAAGATAACTTCAGCTAAACCTCACCTACAAGGTAATTTCCCACCTCTTGGAGGCAAGCGTACAGCCCAGGTGAGTCCTGATCCCCATCTCAGGGCAAGACCTGGGCATGCATCCCCCCCACCCTGGTTCCCCAAGGAAATGAACTCAGGAATGCAGGCATGTAAGGAGCCACAGCAGGATACATCCTCAGTCTGGGCAATCAGAAGGCTCGTAACATACCTGACCCACAGCCTTGATGTGACCATGTTGACACTGTTTTGATGATGATGAAAATAGAGCTTTTCAGGGCATGAACAATACAGATACCACTAAGGCAGGCAGTCTTTACACATGCTAACAAGTGAGCAGGCATACAGGTAAAATTTTCCAGAATGGGGATTTTCAGCCAGCTTGCCTTACAGCCTCAGGAAGCTGAGTCACATCATATGAACTGCACAGCTTTGGAGAAGGTGAGAGATCCTCCAATTTCTAGCCAGTTTAAAAGGAGTCAATTATGTCCAGTACTAACCAGCTGAGACTGAAGAGAACCTAAGTGAAGAAACTGTCTCCCGCTTCTGAAGTTTGCCTGGGTCATGAGCACCCTTTTAACACTGTTATGGCATAGCAAGGTCTGCCAAGAGCCCCAGGCAGCAGCTGGTGCAAAACATTCTTTCTGGGGCTGATTTTAGCCCTTTAAGACAGGTTCACAGATCTACTGAGCAAGGTAAAAGATCCAGGTTGCTTAAAAGAGTAGAAACAGCCCTTTTACTCCTCCCTGCTTGTTCTGTTGCAACTTTAAGTATGAGATGCTGGGTGGTGTTGCAATGAAGATCCATAGACATCAAGGTCCCCTCTTTGGAACAAGACTGAACATGGAAATATGTTCATCTGGACCTTCATTTTAAAGCATGATACTTGTCTAATTCCACATTCAAGTATTTAAGGCTTAGTTCTGGAAATAACCTACTAGCCTTAGCCATTGATGTCTAAAGAACCTATTCAACTGCTTCTCTTTTTATACCCCACTAAAGCCGAATCAACAAGATTGCAGAGATATGTCTCAGATCATAGTAACTGCAGAGCTGAATTTAGCCCATTGGTATTTTTGTTTAAAGGAAAAGTGCAGAATGGAGAAACACTGTACTCATAAGTGGCTTTGGGCTGCATGAAGGACAAACTTACTAGGCTGAAAAGCAGTATTTCTATCTATATCTAATAAATGTATGGATAGCATCTTAACCAGTTCATCTGGAGGTTCCTTTAGTAACTACTGCTTTCTAAATAGACTTTTTTTAAAGGCCTTACTCCTGTATAGAAAAAAGGAACATAGCAATTGAAATACACAGAAATATATGAAATGTGACATGCCTAAGTGTCATATTTTCACTAATTCACAGAATTATTTCTAATTTCTTGCATAGTATTTTAAACAAGAACAATATAATCCCTGCACCTGCCTCCTCTTCCAAAAGGAAACAAACAAAAGTGATTTTAAAAGATGAGATGAAGGTGCTAAATGCAATTCATAGGATAATAGAATAATTCAGGTTGGAGGGATCTCTGGAGGTCTCTAGTCTAACCTTTTGCTCAAAGCAGAGTCAGCTAAGATCAGACCAGGTTGCTCAGGGCTTTATCAATTGGGTCTTGAAAACCTCCAAGGATGGAAGTTGAACAACCTCTCTGGGCAACCTGCTTCACTGCTTGACTGTCCTCAGAGTGAAAAAGCTTTTCCTTATAGCCAATCTAAATGTCTCATTTCAACTTATGCCCATGTCTCTTGTCCTTCTGCCATGCACCGCTGTGAAGAGCCTGGCTCCACCTTCTCAATAACCTCCTCTAGAAATTGAGGGGCTGCCATTAAGTCCACCTGAAGTCACCTCTTCTCCAGGCTGAACAAGCCCAAGTCCCTCAGCCTCTCCTCACAAGCCAAGTGCTCCAGCCCCAGCCATCTTGGTAGCCCTCCTCTAAACTCGCTACAATTTAGCAATGTCTGTCTTGTGTTTGGGGATCCAAAACTGGACACAGTATTCCAGAGGCAGCCTAACAATTACTGAGTAGAGGGGGATAATCACATCCCTGTACCTGCATGCCATACTTCGGTTAATATAGCCCAGGATGCTGTTGGCCACCTTCTTCACTGCCAGGGCACACTGCTGACTCATATTCAGTTTGTTGTCTACCAGGACCATCAGGTTCTTTTCTGCAGAGCTGTTCCCCAGCCTGTACTGTTCCAAGGTAGGGTTTCTTCCCAGGTGCAGGGCTTGGCATTTGTCCTTGCTGAATTTCATGAAGCTCCTGCTGGCCCATCCCTCCAGCCTGTCTAGGTCCCTCGACAGTAGCTCTGCCCTTAAGCGTACTGACTGGTCCCCCCAGTTCAGTATCATCTGCAAACTAAGAGCAAGCCCTCCATCACCTCCTCCAGGTCACTGTCAAAGACGTTCATTGACAGGTCCCAGGATAGACCCCTGTGGTACTCGGTTCAAGCAGACACATTTTTGAGAACATATCCATCTGGTACATCCAAACTCTGAGCATTTAATAAGCAGGCAGGATTCCAAGGCTTAAGATTACAAGTATAGCAGCATATCCACATTTAACATTTAATCTAGTCATAGAAATCAGCTTTTAGGGTGGTATTTACGTGACCTAACTTTAGCATTAAGTCTAGTCACCATAAGCTTCCTTTATAGTCAGCAGAGAGAAAAAAAATCAGTACAAGCTGGGGACCAACTGGTCGGACTGGTTAGCAGCTCTGCAAAAAAAAAGGACTTTAATACAACAGGGTGTTGACAAACTGGAGAAAGTACAGCAGTGGAGCACTAAATGACTAAGACTCTCGCTTAAGCAGCTGGAGGTACTAGGAGATATACAAGGAGAGGCTAAAGGAACTGGTTTAGGTTAGCTTGAAAAAGAGAAGGCTAAGAGCCAATTGCTGAATTCAACTAGCTAAAGGTGAGTTGCAGAGAAGACGGCATGAGAGTCTTCTCAAAGGTGCACAGCAAAAGGACAAGAGACAGTGGTCACAAATTGTGATGCAGGAAACTCTGATTAGACATAAGGAAAAAATTAATCAAAGTACAAGTGGTTCAGCACTGAAAAAGGCATCCAGAAAGGCTGCAAACTCTCCATCCTTGGACATTTTCAAAACTCAACTGGATAGACCCTGAGCAATCTGATCTAACTTGGAAATTAGCCCAGATTTGAGCAAGGGGTTGGACCAGTGACTTCGAGAGGGCCCTGCTAGTCTAAATTTTTCTATGATTCTATGAGAAAGGCCCCTTGACTGGGTGATTCATCTTGTCTTAAAATAGGTGTCTAAAATAGATTAGATGAATCACCATCTGGTGGTGCCTGTGTCTCACGGAATATATTCTCCACTGAATACAAAGGCAACCTAAGCTGACCGGCTACGATTAGATGTCTTAAAGCGAGACATCTGTAAATTGGAAGAGATGAGAATCACCATTATTGACGTGTGCCCCAAAACAATAAAGTTCTTGCCTTGTTTATACATTACCCTTTTAGGGCATGAACCACTTTCTTAATAGCCAATCTCTTAATTGTGGGAGAAGGTGGACAAAAGCCTCATATAACACCTAAAAATTAAAAACGAAAATAACTTAGAATTTGACCTACACAGTTAATTTCAGTAGTTTGTTGCCGTATGAGCACTTCCCTTCATAATGCAATGGCTACAGTATTATGATCAGGTATACAAATTATAACATGTAGTAGCTTTGTCTTTAAAGACAGCTGGCTAATTAGAAGCTGATAGGACATTTTTCCCTAGCATGAGAATATTTCTATTTTGACAGCCGT
>VYZW01037492.1:5771-52911 GCA_013401315.1 Balaeniceps rex | reverse complement strand
CGGTGGAGGGGAAGAGCGGGGGAAGAGGAGCCAGCCCCGTCTAGGATCAATAAAAGAGTTACTGTTCTCCATTAAATTGTAAAACTCAAAGAAATTTGACATAATTGCACACTAGGGGCCACTTTTCCAACAAAAGTGCAAATAACGTTTAACCAGAACCAGCGCAAAAAAGGAAAAAAAAAAAAAAGAAGGAAAAAGGAAAAAAAAAATAAAAGGGAATAAAGGAAAGGGAGAGCCGTGGCCGTGCGTGTGGAGCCCCGGGCCTGGGTGCGGGGGCTTTGCCCGAGCCGGGCCGCCCCGACGGGCCGGTGTCCCCGGCACAACAGAACGCGGTGCCCCCCCCCGGGCTGTGCGACAGCGCCGGACAGGCGTCCCGCCTTGTCCCCCGTTTT
This sequence comes from Balaeniceps rex, assembly GCA_013401315.1. Classification (NCBI taxonomy): domain Eukaryota; kingdom Metazoa; phylum Chordata; class Aves; order Pelecaniformes; family Balaenicipitidae; genus Balaeniceps; species Balaeniceps rex. The sequence goes on along the minus strand of VYZW01037492.1, from coordinate 52,519 downwards.
TTGTTTGTTTTTTGGTTGGTTGGTTGTTTTGGGGTTTTTTGTTTTGGGTGCGTTTCTGGTTTTTTGGGTTTTTTTTGGAAGGCAGCAAAGCCGCCCCCGCCCGCCCGCTCTGGCATCGCCCCCGGGGTGTTTCCACGGCTCCGCTTCAAAGCGCGGCCCCGCAGCGGCAGCTGCGCTGAATTAGGGGCAGAAATCCCAGTTTTCCACTCGGGCGGTTCCTGGGAGTCCCTGCGCGGTCGGGCCGGGCCGGGGCTGGGGCCGGGGGGGCTCCGGGCCGGGGGGCTCCGGCCGGGCCCCGCAGGTGCGCAGGGCAAGGGCTACGCTGGGTTTGCGCGGCGATTTTCGGGCCCCCACTGGGGACTTCCCAGCCCTGCAAAGGCTTGAACACACCGCGCTGATTTCTTTTCCATCCGGGCGCCCTCCCCAGAGCCGGCACCAAAGGGGATTCCGGGGCTCAGCCTTTTTTTTTGGGTGGTATTCACGCTGAGCAGGGTGGGTGTCCGCCTTCCCCCCCTATCCCCAGCGCACCCCTCGCCCCGCTGCCGCTCCCTGCACCAGGGAGGTCAGCCGGGATAGATGAGCCTTAACGGAAAAAAAATGCGGAAAGGGATAAAATTCACAGGCCAGCTGAGAAAGCAGGCTGGGGCGGGGGGGGCGGGGGTGGGAGCTGTGGCTTCGGGGCGGGCAGGGGACGGGGTGCAGCACTCCGTGCCCCACTTCCAAGCGCTCCCGGAGTCTCTGGGGATCACTGGTTTATTAAACTGTTTCACTTTTCAGGATTTCTTGCTGTATTTGCTAGGGTCTGCGCCCCGGTGCACGCATTTCTTCCAAACCTTGGGCTGGCAGCAGAGCGCAAACTGCGTTGTCTTTGCGGAGACAACGAAAATCAAACGTCAGGCAGCCGCTGTCCGGCTGAACTCTTGACAAATGCATGTTTTAAATGCCCCAGGCTCACACCGTTATCCTCAAATCCCCACTCCAAGGATGCTCATTACGCAGTTTATGGTGGGGTTTGCACGTGGTACTCAGTTATACGTTTATACACGTGTATGCTCATTTATACTTTTTAACACACATTTATACACCAGACTCCTGGCGTATCTCCCTGGGACAGGAGTTTTTCTGAGGAAGAGGCCTTGGTGGAAGCAGATGGGTGCAGACCCAGGTGCTGAAGGCTGGAGCTCGACGTCCAGCCCGGGGCACCCGGTTGAAAGCTGCCCGCTTTCCTGCCTGCTGACTTCTCTCCGTGCGCACGGGCCCGGGGCCAGCTCCGGTTCAGACCGAGCCTGCAGCCTGACGGGGGAGCGGCAAGGTAGCACCCATCTGCAAATGGGGCTCTGAAAGATCTGGCCGAGCTCCTGTTGGACTCCGGGTGGAAAACCAACAGCGCCGTTTATGGTGGCAGCTGGGACAGATGCACGTGAGCTGTAAAACAAGCGTATGGCAGGGTGTTTCTTGGGTTTGCTTCCCCAGGCCTTTGCAGAGCTGTGTGTAACCTGGGGTTACGCGGCAGAGGAGCTAGCCCCGACCCTGGAAGGAGCGCAGGCATCTCCTAGCACAGCCTTCAGAGAGGCTGATGCCGATTAACTTTTGATTTAACTTTTATTGAGGGTAACGACACTTAATCTTCCCTCACAAAGCATCTCCAAATCCGGAGACCAGCTACACCGTGTTGTAACCTGACCTATACGCTGGCTTTGGCCCCGTGCCACTCCACCCTTCCGCTGATGCCCACCAGCGGTGGCCCTGCGGAGCCCCAAACCCCGCTGACGTGGTTTCCTTCGTACAAGGCACGTTCAGATGCAGCCGCCCGACATCTCTGCGGGACGGGTGTCTGACCCGCTTCGGGGGGCTCTTCTGGCTCGTCGCCCACAGCCGCCCCCCTGCATTTCCGTGGGACAAGGAATGGATAGAAAAGAGGTCAAGGGAAGAGCCTTCGGGAGGTTACCTCGCTCTGCCCTTGCCTCCAGGCAGGACCGGCTCCACCTATGCAGATCTTTATTTCGTCTTACAAAGAGAAATGAGACAAATATCATAAACATGTTCATAATTATAACAGCATAAGCTCATGATTTAAAAGCAAGGTGAGCCGCCGCGGGTCCTTCCCGGAGCCCGGCCGGGGCTGACGCTGCGCTCCCCGGCGCTGATAGAAGCCAGCTGAGGGCATTAAGTGTGAACCTTTATCTCTGCTGACATGACATATTATTAAAAAGTATTTCAAGTAATCTTTTATTTCCTTAGCATTGCAACACATTTCAAGAACTTGGCCAGGGATCAACCAACCCTTTTTAATTTCCTACAATGAAAAATAAAACAAAAATAAAGCCCAGTTGAGATGATATAATCAGGAACATTTTGAGGGTTTAGGTCAAATTAATATGTCAGAGGAGGGTTTTCAGGGGACTTGGCGAGCTTTAATCTGTCAAAGACTGACTCAGACCCTTCTTGGACTTTGTAATCTTATTGTCTTTACCAAATTATGTGACGGTATGTCATGTATTACCGTCATCAGAAAATCCAGCAAATAATCATTTGGCATAAAGTTCAGAATAACTAACTTAATTTTAAAGCAAGTGTTATACAATATGCCAGAAATGTTTGCTTAACTTGAAAATGATCTTTTAATACTGTCCATTAATCCGTTAAAGCACACAGGTAAATTCTGAACACAGACTTTTCCGACCGTGTTAGGGGCAGGCTTTAGGAGATTCAACTGCGTTCAAGCTGCGCTCGAGTTTACCAAGATTTACTTTGCATTTACCAAAATAAAAAAAAACCAAAAAAAACACCAAAGCAAACCAAACCTGACCTGTGGCTTAGGGGTAATATTTTAATATCACCTGCACTCGATTATGCATCTAATACTTGTATCATTTATGTCTCCACCCGATATGTCATCGATTTATATAAAGCTGCAATTATAAATCTGGTGCTCAGACATTTCCAGTTCTAACGGATAAACTCGAAGGACTGTTCGTTCTCTGCTTCACAAACTGTTAGCAAAAAAAAAATTTATTTTAATTTTTTTTAGCGTTTCGAAAAAAGATGGTCTCCAAACCTGCAGTTTCTGATCAGAGAGATGCGGCACCGTGCCGTCGTGTGTTGTTAAACGAACCCTGGCTCCCGGAGCACAGCCTCAGCGGCTGCTTCGCCAGCGTTGAACCAGACGACGCACGCGTACTCAAGGCTACAGACGGGTGCGGGTGCACCTCTGTGCCCCGCTGGGTGCGTGGGACGCGGGCTGCACTCTAAGCCATCTTTTCAGGCGGCGAAACTCCTCTTCCCCTGCGCAGCCACAGCCGGAGCCAGCAAAGCGGCAAACCCAGGCCGGTCCCTTGCCCCCCTGTGCTCTCCCCTCCCTGGCTTTGGTGGCACCAACCACACCTGCCCTCACGTCTTCCCTTTTCAAAGTCTTTCCTCCCCCATAAAAACGTACTTTAGGACTGATCTAACCACGTTTGCACACACTGCTAATGTTTTATCCCAGGGCTCACAGTCCAGTTTGCACTTTTTCAGTGTCCCAACCTTCCTGTCACTGGTAAATCAATAACCTGGTCTATTCAGACCCAGCCTATTCGCTTGCATGCTGTAAATATAGACCTACGTGCTGCCTCAAATCTACTGGGGATACACCTGACGCTGAAGAAGTGCAAGCTAATATCTAATATTCCAATGTGCAAATAATATCATTTTCTTGGAAGAAAAAAAAATAAGCTTATGGATGATACAGTGTGGATGAAAGAGCCGCCGCTATCAACCCAGGAAAGGGACGGAAGGCTCGTTATGGGAGTGTGCTAAAGCTATAATAAAGCAGTTTATAATTGCTCCGGCTCATACGCAGGCTGCAACTGGAGCGGATGTGACCGTCAGCTGAATAACCCTTCTGCGGGCTGGGGTGACGCCGGTTTGGGTTCGACCAGAACTGGAACTCGCAATATTCAGCTTTAATTTTTGTAAACGTAAGTACAACTTCATATGCGCTATTAACCAATTACTTAGTAACGCACTAACAAATATTTCTTTTTCTAAAAGACAATCTTCTAAACAGAAACTCCTGAAGTCTAAGTAATCTTGGCAGAAGACACCCGTAGTAGCTTACAACAGCGCGTAGGAGATTGTTTTCCCCTACATTCTCAAGTGTCCAGTCCCACAGCAAAGCTTTAATTTCATTCTCCGTCTTCTTTTGCCCATAACGAGCTCTGAAAAACCTCTGCTCTTACATCCAGGCGCAGCGCGATAGCGTGCGCTCTCCGTCCCCCGTTGGGCTGCGGCACCTCCGGGCCAGCCCTGCGGTGTCTGAAGCAGGAGGTGATGGCGTGGTCCGGCCCGTCCTTGCTCCCAGGAGCACCCCGAATTAATTTTGTGGCAGAAATGGCAGGTCTGGGGAAGAAGTGGCCAGCTTACGGCGGTGGACAGCCGGTGTTGAAGTCTCTCGGTTGGTTGCACTCCTAAGGACGTTCTTCACTACCACGTGCACTGCATTAGTTAAAGATATATTAAAATAAATCTCCGTTATGTTATTTTATACATAAGCCCCCCAAAAAGGCTGCACGGGGAATAGGATTAAACTTTAAGGAAGTGAAGTAAAAACAATATATAGAGCATTTGGGGAGAGTTAAATCAAATTAGGGCACTCGGATCACTTGATGACGAGAGAAGGGTTGGTGCTGTTCCCCACCACAGCCAGGGAAGTCGAGGAAGGGTCAGTAACGTCCGCTTGCCGGTGGGGTAAGGATGAGGCCACCGTGCGCATCTCCAGTACCAAGACGTGACGTGCCACCACGAGAACTTTTACCCAGCATCGCTGCCTGCAGTCTCACGCCCTGTTGAGAGCTTTCCCGGGACCGCCAACGTGGCTGGGGCTGCCTAACGGGGGCTTCTGTCACATATCTCACTGCAACCTCAAAATATTTTCTGGAAAAGCAAGATTCCTTGGCTCTGTGCTGCGAGGAACATTTTTAGGGTCGCCTTTCCCAGCCCGGCTCCCGGCTTTTGGCTGGTGGTTGTGCGCGAGGAGAAGCTGCTCCGTCCCTTCTCCAAGCACCTCCACCTGAGAAGCCCCTGCCAGCCCGGCCATCCCACCGAGCAGCTTTCCCACCACCTTTCCTTCATCGTGACTTCTCCAGAGATGAGAAATGAGACCAAAGCCTGGTCCCTTCCCCCTCTAAGTAAAGGGAAAAATTCCTGCCGTGTTGAACTTTTCTCATAATACTTAAAGAAAATACTTAAAGAATGTGTAATAATAGGGGATTTAGAGAGAGCAAAATTAACCACACGGACGAAGCAAAAAACCTTCAGAATGGCACTAAAATGTATCCCGTCCGGCTTCACCGCGGGGCAGAGCTCCAGGGGGAGAGAGGGGGACGCCACGGAGCCCTGCGAGCTGCGGGACCCCCCGTCCCCAGGGCCACCCCTGCTCTTCTCACCGGCGGAGGACAGGGAGGGAAAAGCCAGAGTTCTCGGTTTAGCTGCCAGGGAAACCACACAGGAGAAGTGAAATTAAAATAGTTATGGGGAAGCTGATACCGAGTTATTCTATATTCCCGGGCAGGAGTGAAGCCGGGCAGACCCGGGGCCGCCTTCCCTGCGCTCCCTGCTCAGCGTCGGGGCCAGGCAGGGTCCGGCCATGGAGCATCCCGGGCTCTTGGGAACCCCAACCGGAGCCTTACCGGCAGCGAGCACTTTCACAGGCAGCAACCTGAGGGCAACAAGCCTTTTTAAAGAGGAAGGTGATGCTATTTTTACAAAATACAGCCTATATTCTGGTTTGCTTCACTTCAGATAGTAGCTGGATACCTTGAGACATCCCCTCGGTGCTGGTGCATAGGTCCTTCGATGGCCTTGATCACATCCTCTGCTCGGAAAGGAAAAATGGGCCAAAGTCTCCCATGATTGCCAAGATTTGGGGCCAGGGAGGACAAGGGTCCACAGTACCAACACGCATCCCAAACAGAGTCGGGATTGCAAATCCCACCCCAATGAATGGTCATCGCTATCGGGGCCAATACTGCACCTCCTCCAACAGGCTGCGATAGCTGCCTCTCCCTTACCATCGCTGCCCCAGCGGCAGCCCGGACCCGCCTGCCCCTGCACCGGCTGCCGAAATCCCTGTGGAGGCCGTGTCTGCGCAGCCGTGGGGCTCCCTCCGTAAGGGAGCAACGCCCCGTGGCCGGCGATGTCTGCGGAGCTGGGCCAGGGCAGGGACGCCGGGGAGTCCCCAGGTCTCAGGCGGTGACTTTCACGGTGCAGCCAAGAGCCTGCTCTGGAGGATGCCTTACAAAATCAGTCCTGCCAGCGACATTCAGGTTTATTTATTGTTCGTGCAGAAACTGCAGGCTATTTGGGCTCGCTCTTCTGTCTCACCAAATCCCGATGTCTGCAATAAGCTTTGCTCCCTCCTTCACTGGGCTTAGAGAAGGTGGGTCCAAACAAGATGTGATGATTTATCCCCGGTCCCACCAGTTCTGGGGCAGAGTGCTTTTCCAACTGCTGGGTTGCGACTGGTTTCTTTCCACCGCCGCCGTCTCTGCACCACCAGCGCTTTGCTGGAGTCAGCCCCAAGACAGGTTTGAGACTTTTCCATCCCTGTCCGGAAAGATAAATGCAAACTCTGGCCTTAAACCGAGCCCACACCTGGGAGACATCGACCGGCTGCGGAGAAACTCAGCTCATTCCATCCTTGGTTATCGCGGCTAATTATTGCTGTAAATGCAAATACAGAGGGATGAGAATAAAATCTTGGGAGGGGTGATGCACGGGAGAGAAGGACAATAAATCAAAAGGTTTGCAAGGAAGCTTTCACTCACCTTCGAAGCACCGATTTTTTTGGGTTAAGGAAGCGACTTTTGAAATTAAACAGAAAAGATACGATCTTAATATTTCATAAGATCTGCCAATACAAATATCTGTCGGCAGATATGTAAAATAATAGCTTTTAAAACAAGAAAAAGAATCACATGACATTTTCTAAGGAGGGTGATGTCACCCCCCCGACCAAGATATCTATTCTTTGTATTTGAAATTAAAACCGCATGAACTCTCCGCGCAAAGCTGGGTGAAACTGCTTTTTCAAGTATCCCCTTAGGGAGGATGGATATTATTTTCTGGTTTTAATTTTAAAGTAATAAATAAATGCGATTGACTTGCCACCCAATAGCACCGAGTTGTGCAAAATAAGTAAACGCGTCCCGTGCATGTTGATGTACAGGCAGTGGCTATGTGAAATCTGTCAAAGAAGTCTATCTGCGGCTGGTGCTGCAGAAGAAAGTCGGTGTTAGCTGAACTGGTCAACAAGCTTCAGCTTCACGAGGAATTTCAGCTCAGAGAAGAGGAAAATCCATCTCCACGGTATTATCTCCCTTTCCAAAGCTTCCTTCTGGCTGCAGCGGGTCACAGGCTGCGGGCTGTAAATTATACAGCCAAAAATCAAATGATCTTTTTCAATAAGGGAAGAAGAAAACCATGCAATGATTTAATACACGAAACAGGTCAGCCTATGGCTTTCTCTTCTTTGCAAATGTGGACAGTTCTGTTGAGATCCAAAAACCACTCCAAAGCATCAAAATTAGCAAATAACCATCTGGCCTGGTGGCTCAACACCTCCCCTGGCCATAAATCCAAATCCCAGCAACATTAGCAGGGGATTTGCTCTGAAAAACAAGCTCTGTCCTCGAGTAATGTAAAAACAAGGTGAGATGGGGAAGGCTCGTGGGAGAGCCACGGCTCGGGGTGGAGCTGGCTCCGGCCGAGCATCCGTTGGCTTTCAGCGGGGAACGGGGCTCTTGGCTTGCAAGGAGCATCCCCTCCTCGACTCTCAGTGCCCCATCCCATGGCTGGGCTCCCCAAGCCCTTCCCCGGGCTCTGCCACCCCCACCCAGCACCATCCCCGCCGCGTTTCTCCATCGCCCTGCTCTGTCCCAGCTTCCAGACTCCATGCACACCCTTGGGGTTCACCAGAGCCACCATGGACGTGGACCGGTGCTTACCAGCTATAGGTTTCTTTCTAAGGTCTCCAGGACCAAAGCAAGTCAAGCGTGTGGGTGCTAGAGGAAAGATCTTCCTATCTGAAATGTAAAATCCTCCGCTCCGGTCAGGGTTGCTATGATCTGCAAAGAGTTTTTCCATCCTTGGTTGGAGCCCACGCTGCAGAACAGGAAGATTTGGAGGGAACAAAACAGGTTTCCTTGTTATGGGCAATGCATTGGTCTCGGCTCCTTTCCTTGCGTATTTTTTTTTAGCTAAGCTGCAGTTTAAAATTGGGAGTATGGAGATAATGTCCCTGAGGAGCCCCATCAGCAGGCAGAAGAGGTACTGGTAGAGCCCTGAAATCCCCCCAACCACGGTGCCGCTGGGCACCACGGCCCTGGGAACTCGGCTCAGGCCCTGGATCCGGAGCATCTGCCTTCGTTAATGCTCTGCCCTGCCAGCCTTGGCCAGAAGGCTGAGCTGTGATTATAGCTCAGGCACAAAAAATCTGCCTCTTCCTGACCCTCAAGACCTGGAACTAGCAGCTGAGTCTGATTTTGGCTCTGCAGCAAGTTTTATCCATCGAAAAGTTGTGTACTTTTTGCACATCTGGTTGTATTTGGGGGTGATATTACCTTTCAGTGCTGCTCAAGTCTGTCTGTGCCCATTAGTTACCGGAGTAAATAGCCCCTCCGCCTGCTGACGTGCACCGTGGGGAACCTGGTGGACATTTTACATTGAAATATAATTGGTAATTCATTAGCAACCCCATCTTTGAAGGCTTATAACTGAGCGTGGCATTAAATCAAGCGACAGGGCAGGTTTTGTTTCTCCTGTGATAGTGCCACCAAAGGCAGAGCTCAGACGGCTCTTGTGCTGCCGGGAGAAGGAGTTTGGGTTGAAAAAAACCCTTTTAAAAAAGCGTCTTACCCCAGAACACAAACATGCCCCGTGCCACTGAAGATGAGCGGCCTTGAAACCTCTCCTCTCTTTGCCCGAGCACCGAAGCCCCGCAGAGGTTCCGCAGGGGAAGCTCCAGCGCCCGGTGCAGCGCGGCAGGAGCGGCACCAGCCCCGGCCCAAAGCCGCAGCCCCTCAGGGGTCACCCCGTGGGCTCCCCCGTTTGACTCCACTCTTCACTCCGCTTCCCCTTCCCCCGGGGACCGGCGGACCCCGTAGCAGATGGCACGTGTAGGGGCAGGGGAGCTTCTATAAGCTCAAGGGAGATGGACTTTGCATTTTTTTTTTTCTGGATTTCTGCCTACGTTCTCGCATCTGCTCGCTTTTATTGTCCCACATTCCACAAACTTAAAGCACTTCCATATACAACAGAATTAATCCAGGTCACTGAAAATCACGATGAAGCTGATGATACCAAACGCTTCCGCTCTGCACATCCTCCAGTTCCCGATCCTCAGAAATGGCAAATTCAGGGAACCACGGAGGAGTCGCGGAAGCTTCGGTTACGGCACTGCTTTGCTGTTGGAGGGCAGGGAAGAACTCAAAAACCTTTTATTTAATGTACTTTCGTGATGGGTTTTGTTAGCATCGCTCACCTGGCACTACCCAGCCCTGGGCAGAGCGGAGCCGCGGGATGGGGACCGGTGGGGAGCTGCACGAGAGCCCCTGCCATCCCCCGAGCATCTCGGGGGCGAGCGATGCCCAGAGCAGGAGCATCCCATCGGGAGATGGGCTCAGGAGGTGCTGCCAGTGCCCTCTGCGCGATGGAGAAAGCCAGCAGGCGGGAGCCCTCCTGCCCACCGGGGCTCAGTTAGCTGTGGGTGATGAATCCCAGTTGCCTCGCAGAGGTCGTTTCCCCGTCTGAAAGAGCAGCCACGGCTTTGAGGCCGCTTGCAGACGCGCAGCCATCCCTACCGGGGCACTGCCCGGCCCAGCTCAATGTGGTTTCTATTACCCTGGCCGGGCAGCTGGCGTTTGGAGGTAAGAGGACTGAAAAATGTGTTGTCCTCTAATTGCTAAAACGCGGGATACAGCCATGAAATAGGGAGTGAATCTGTGCTCCACCGAATCGTAGGGAATAAATATTCAGAAGACAGCACTGGGATTCTTTCCCCCCCCTGTAATTTATATCGACGATAAAATGCAAGCAAGAAAATTATTAGGAAATTAATACCAAAAAAAAAATCTTGTTTCCGTGGCTGGCGGATAAGTTGGATGACAGAGAAGGGGGTCTGAGGTCTGTGATCGGTCGCTGGGCTCGGCGGTGGGACCGCGGGGTTTGCTGCCTGTTCGGGGGAAGGCGGCCGCTCTCTCAAACCAGGCTGCAAACGTCTGGCGGTTACTGCACGCGCCAACAAACCCTGGTTTGAAAACTATCTCCCTTTGTTTACTTTCGCAAAAATCAGGAACACATTGGGAATTATTTGCAGGACAAAAAGAAAAGCCTTAATTCATCGAGGACTCAGTTCAACAAATAATATTAAAAACCTACTACTACCGGGAAGCCTGCAGACCCCACGCTGGGATTTCGCACACGCCGGAGACGACGATGCGGCAGGGAGCTCTCGGGCAGTTTCTCAATCGTAAAGTTACGTAGAGTTTTAAGTTTAAAGGAAGAAAGTTAAATTAAAAAGCTGTAACGCTTTCTGGCTTGGCCTCTGCGCCTACAATTGCGTCTCAGGTCGCTGCAATCAAGTGTGGTTGAAGGAAAACAATATTTTCTTACTTTCAGGGTTTGTTTCCCTTCTCTTGCATCGCGGCTTTGCCTCTGCGTCTGTCGGCCAGGTCCTCCTCCCCTCCTGCTGGAGGTTTAACAGCAAGGAGGGGAAACCACTGTTGTTATTTATTACTAAAGGCGAAAGAAACTGGCAAAAAAATCAAAGGGGAAGTATAATGGCTGCAATCTTTCCAATTAAGATTTTTATATCTATTCATTCTTTAAATTAAAATAAGTGGAATTGAATTAAGCCTGCCTGTGAGTCTACCGCCTCGTGTCACCGGAACAGTTACATCCGCAGCTTCTAAAAACAAACAACAAAATATTCTTAGTGACAGTCCCGCTATTTACCATTTGTTCAATTATTGCCTTCGGTTGGTTCTGGTTGCAGTTTGTGCAAAACCCTTGCACCCGTGGATCTGTCCAGCTCCGGAAAGATGCGGGTGGCAAAGCCAGTAACCGGCTCCAGTGATTATTTATCGTTAAGGGAGGGGTTTCCATTGGCTCTGCAAGGTAAAGTCGTGGTTCCCATCATCCAGCCACCTCGTCCTGCCTCGGATGTTCCTGCAAATAATCCAGAGAAAAGGTTAAAACGAGCAACTCGTACAAAATAACCTCGCTGCTGGGGAAAAAAAAAAAGCCTTTTCGCTTTCATATTGAATTAGCAAAGAGTTTTGCAAACGGCTGATCGGTGGGTAGGGAAGTCGGCGGCGTCCAGCATCAGCCCTTACACCCAGCTCCATCCTCCGGCGGAGATTTAGAGGCAGCGAAGAAAACCGGTACCCGACGCCGGCGGTGCCTGCCGTGACTGGGGACAGTTTTCAGACTTCCTAAGCACTTTTTCTCTCTTAGACGGTGAACCCCCGGGCACCGCACCAACCCCAGCAGGGAGATTTGGGAAGGATTTGAGGGGGGCATAGAGGATGTCCGGCCGTTACGGTGTGGGATGCGCGGAGTGACTGAGGCATCCACCGAATCCAGCATCTGCTTGTGAGGGCTGAACGCGAGGAGATGGACTTGCTGAGGTTTAAGTAGCAAAAAGCGTCAGAAAAAGACGTGAATCCAAGGCTCATCGAGCAATGCTGCGTGTTATATCGTATTGCACTACACGTACCACGTTTATGACAGCGTTATCAGCAGGTTCTGATGACAACTTCTACCTCCCTGACCCGTGCCGGGTGGAAGCTTCTCCTCTGAAATCCAGGAGATTACTCCAGAAACAAACCTAAATTATCCCTAATGTCCCGGTACCTTTGAAATCAACGGGGGCTCTGGCACTGACCTCTGGGCAGGCGGGATTTTGTGTTACACGAACAAAGGTATGGAAACCTGGCTCGTGCGCAGAACACAAAGCACAAATGATCCGGCAGTCATTTGTCTGAGGATGAAATATTTCTTACCCCACTTGAAAAAAGCCCTGCAGCAACAGAAGAGGGGGAAGAAAGCCTTTGCAATTAACCCCAGCTCAAAAAGCCCGCTGCAAACGAAGAAGTATTTTAAATTCCATTTAGATCTTTTTTTTTAAAAAAAAAAGGCGTATCGGTTTACATTTATAATGTTGGTATCATCCAGTACTTTAAATCAAATTATAGCTGTATCAGGCCGCTTAACAATGTTTCTTTCTAATTAAGTTTACTAGTCCCACATGCATTTTTTTAAAAAATAAATTAAACAAACTTAATTAGATTACATGACAGGGGTTAGGTAAGACAGCAAAAAGCCCAGCAAGACTACAAGGATTGATAAATCCTTTTGGATATACTCACATTTTGCACTTTTCCTAACCCTGTAGCCTTCCAGAGAGCCTGATGAAGGCGGCATCCCCTGCCCGTGCCCCGCAGCACCCCACACGCGCCGTGGTGCCCGGAGCCCTCTCACCTGTACAAGGCGCTCACCCCTATATATGTTTTAAAATCCTGCTTTCGCAGATGGTTTAAACAGCTCGGGAAGCTCCTCAGAAAGCTGAGCGTCAATGAATTTCCCTTCATTTCCCTGCACTGTAGAGGCACGAGCAGTGCCGCAGGCTTAGGCAAAGACCTCCCTAACCTGGGGACCCTCTTGCCGGATGAACCCCAGCGCTGGGAGCTCCTGGGGGTCCCTGGGGCATCACCCCCACCCTGGCCTCCGGCAGCAGCCGCGGCGCAAGGGAGAGCTCGGGGCTTTCAACCACCTTCCCCGGGAGTCAGGATCCGTCCCCATGGGGTTTTGGTTTTATTTGATTGAAGAAACCAAAACCAGCGGGTTTGTGGTGGGGTTCACTTTGCGGAAGCTCCTTATTTTCACGGACAGCAAAGGCGCTTGTCCTCTGTTGCAACTACCAAGAAAAAGGCGATTGCATTTTTACTGAGAAAATGTTAATAAAAAAGTAGGGGACGAAGGAAAAGGAAGTGAAACGGGGGTGGGCAGCGGATCGCATGTGCGGACCTGGAGGGATTTCTGCTTTTCTCAGCTCCTCCGAGCGCACAGCCCGGAGAGGTTCTCCGTGAGCTGGGACAAGTTGCTGGGAGGGCGCTCGCAGCCGGGGCATCCCATCGCGTGCATTTTTCTGGTGCAAATAGCACAAAAATAGCCAGAGCATCTATCTTTAAAAGACAAAAAGATTGCCGCGATGACGGCAGCTGGGGCTTAGTGCAGCGGGGAAAGCCCCCGTGCTTGCACAGCACCTTTCCAAGGAAGCACGAGGTACGGCCGATAGCATCAGCCTGAATTTGCACCCTGAATAACCCGTGGTCATGGTAAGATTACCGGGGATTTTTATGGGGGTTAAAATTGAATAATCTCATCGAGGGAGAGTAAAGCAGCAAATCCCCGTCTCCAGCCCTGCGGGAAGCACAGCGGCGGGAGCAGATGAGCGTAACGCCGTGCGCGGCCACCGAAAAGCCTCGCGGAACTGTGGGCTCCCGAACGTCCCTAAGACGAATTTGCCCCCCCCCCCCCCCATGAAGACAGACAGCCGTCACCGTGCGCAGAGAACAGCCTTTCGATCCTCTCCGTAATTCCCCTGACTCCGAGGGCTCTGCATCTGGGTCTGCAAGGATGAAGTCAGCCCCGGAGCCGCTACGGGCTGGAAATGATTTCACCGAGCTGCAATGCAGATGGATTAATTCCAGTACTGTAAAGTCAACATGGTTGAACACTGGCTACATCACAGTCTTCATTACTGTGGTCTGGATCGGGTTGTGATGAAGTAATTTCCCTTGGGTTTAGCACTTAGAAAACATATAGGGCGTCCTTCTTGGATTTGCCTGGAGAGCGGTGCCCCCCCCCGCCCTTCACCCCAAATTGGCCTTTATCAGTTGCACGTGGACCCCTGCGATTCGGAGGGCTTTCAAACGAGGCCCATATGGTCCGTGGCACAAGATGCCCAAACAGTCGGATGCATGAAATGAGACGCAGTTTGGGTGCGTACGATGGATGTTATTAATAACAAATGATATAACACTCCGAGGCTGGATCTTCAAATGCAAGGAGACGTGGGATGAGCGCGGATTAGCAATTCCTCCGTCCTCCATCACCAAATCGACTCCCAAAGAGCTCAACGTTAGGTTTTGGTGCGCCCGACGCCAGGAAGCCAGCGCTCACGGTCCCGCTCAATGTACAGATCCCGAGACTTGGAGACAGCCCTTCATGCAGAGTAGATGTTTATTTTGTCATTTTTTTCTTAGCCGTAAACTGTAATTGAATACTTGCCATGTGCAATTTGCTTCCCTGGGAAGCAGTTCTGCCGATGTGACCGAGTTTCGCCTGGGCACCAGGCTCCGCTCCCGGCAGTGGCACCTCCGAGATGCCCTCCTGCACGAGCCCCCCGCGAAAAGCAGCTCTGCCTCCTTCGTTTGACGGAGTGAAAGATGCTTTTAAGGGCTAATAACGGGGTCCCCCGATCCAATATTAATTCATTCACTTCCAAAGACCTCTTCCTCTCACAGCTTGGTGCTGAATGCCAGCACCCGGGTCCTGGTTTCCTGGCAGAGGGCAGAAAATGTTTGTGAAATTAAGCTGCACTTCGGTGTTTTAAACCCTAAAAAAGAACTTCAGCTGCAAATAGTAAGCAATACACCAGTGAGTTTTCCTTTGCATCTCGCAAAAAAAAACCCCCAAACTCTTTTTAACTTGCAGGTAGGGAAGGCTGAGGCGTGCAGTGCATCAGTGCAGTCCGTGCGAGGGGATAAGCTGCATCTGTTCAGCAAACACCTTTCCTCTCTTTTGACTTGCATTTAGAGGTGGAATTTAACCCATCCCTCCAGCGCACTCACCCTGCAGCTTTAGTGCTCAGCTGTAAGGCTTTCTTCTGCTTTATAGCGCGGTAAGTGAGAGGTTGGACCAGATGATCCTTGAGGTCCCTTCCAACCTGGTATTCTAGGATCTATGAAATACCTATAATGAGCTGGCAACAATAACCAAAACTATGGAAACACAAAAAAATGCTAAAATGCTGATGTAGAGCGCCGTGTGCGTACCCACGTGCAATCACCTTCCCGGGGGGCTGCAGGGGCAGAAACTCGGGGGGAAGCTGTGCTGGAGCCGTGCGATGGGCCAAGGGTCCCCCGAGCCGGTGGTGCTTGGCCAGGCAAGCTGGGGTGGAAACTTGCTTTTTTGATAATAAAAATATAAAGCATATATGGTTAAACTGAAGCAAAAGCAGGCAATTTGGGCACAGGCAAAACCAAGCAGTCTGAGTGACTCAACGTCGTTCTTCTTATTGAGTATTTTCCTGCACAAATCACGTTCTGGGGAGGGGAGGGTGGGTGGCAGGCAGGTAACTGGGAAGAGACTTGCTCTCATTTGGGCTGAAATCAGCGCTTTTTAATTCTTGGTAATCTTTCAAACCAGGAATTCAACCCTGCGTATTACTCCACTAAATAAGCTCGTTGCCTCATCGAGATAATATTTATCTTTGATATAAAGTGCATCGCCAGCCGGTCTCCAGGCTCTCCGCGCCGTAACAGAGGGCATGGCAAGGCTGGTGCCATCTCCCTGTGCCCGCGGTGGGTGCGGGACGGATCCGGCCTCCTGCCCACGGCCACGGTGCCACCGCGGGGGCTGAGGCTGTTTCATCCACGCCGGGTCCTTGCGTGCCGTGTCCGCACCGTGGTCAATACTGGTTTTGCTGTGGGGCTGAATTAAAACCCCTTGAAGGGCACGGGCTGCTGCCGCCATTTATTTGCCGCCTGTGCACAGCCGGGAACAGAAAGCAGTGCCGCGACGCAGCCGCTGAAATGCCCGATGGCTGCAGCTGCCTACAAGCCGTCCCTGGGAAATAACGCGTCCTTGCCGCAGTGATTGCTTCTTTCATCTCTAACGAGAAGCAGCGGCGGAAGCTGCTCCGTGCGTCCGTAAAAGTCCCAGGTCAGGGAGCGGGATGTGCCCGAGATCTCCCTGCAGAGTCCTGCTTCCCGCGGGTCTGTGCCGTGAGCTCCGTCCCTCCAGCTCACCCCTTCTCCTCACGTTCATTAATGCTGCCGGGGTGGCGGTGGGTGCCAGGACCACCCGCGGGATGGGTGACGGCCACGGTGCCAGGACCACCCGCGGGATGGGTGACGGCCACGGTGCCAGGAGCACCAGCTCCAGGCTGGCAGGATGCTAGCATGGGACTGGGGATGCTGACACCGGGGTTCGGGGGTGTTAATGCTGGTGTTCGGGGGTGCGGACACCGGGGTTTGGGGATGCTAACACAGGGGTTTGGGGGTGCTGGCACCAGGGCTTTGGGATGCTAACACAGGGGTTTGGGGGTGCTGATGCCGGGGCTTTGGGATGCTGACACCAGGGTTTGGGGGTGTTAATGCTGGTGTTTGGGGGTGCGGACACCGGGGTTTGGGGGAGCTAACACAGGCATTTGGGGGATGCGAGCTCAGGGGCTTGGGGATGCTGACACTGGGGTGTAACTTGGGGTGCTGACACCAGGGTCTGGGGATGCTAACACAGGGGTTTGGGGGTGCTGCCACAGGCTGTTGGGTGGTGCCGGCACCACGCACATTTTGGGACAGGCGAGGGTTTATCACACACCTCCTAAAACACCGCAGCTGAGATCCAAGTCTCCTGTCTGCCATCTTGAGGCAAGACCGCGCTTTCCTCCAGCCTCCAAACCCTGCAAGAGGACAACTTCCCTGCAGCATCACAGACGTTTTGCTGGACCCGAAACTCGGCCCCGTTCTCCTGTGATGCTCGCTGCTGGTGCCGTTTAACACGAGTGCTCCCCGGCGCAGGCACGGGGGCAGGCGGTTGGAGAGACAGCGCAGTGGGTGTAAATATAAAATACTCTGGTTTACTGTTTTCTAGCAAATCCTATTTTCTAGCGAGTCCCAAATGTGCACTCCGCCCTGCTCAGCCCAGAGGACGCAATGCCGCAGTTGGGTTATTTTTATGATCGTAAAAAAAGATTTCCTTCTCCCTGTTTTCTCTTGCGGGCGCTCTCTAAAGCGATAACGTGGAATTTCCTCTGAAACTCGAGCAGGGCGAAGGAAATTAATTTTCTCTCTTTTTTTTTTTTCCCCTATGTAGAAATTATTTCATATGCCTGAGACAAAGTGCCTTAATAAGCAGAGCTGCAAGTTTTACATTTCAACAAAACGACCCTCAGCAGTGCCGCTGCCGTCGCTGGCGCGGGGTCAGGGTGCGACCGCAGCCGCCGATTCGGTTCTGCAGCAGGGACAGACCTGGGGCTGGGCTTGCTGCTTTGCAGTTTCTGCGCTGAAAGGTTTTACTGGAAAATATAGAAAATTAATTCACGTTCCTGAAGCATGAAGGTGAAATGTTTGCCTTTAAAAGCTGGGGACTACCTAGGCTTAGTTAACTCTGGTTAGTATTTAATTCACATTTCATAAAACGATCGATAATAGGATACCTCTCTTAAATCCTGTATTTTAAGCCATGTAATAGAAAATTACAGGGAAAAGAAAACAGTCCTGATTTAATTTTTTATGAGCAAAGGGAGGTAGGTGCATCAAGAGGGAGATGGTAACGGGAGAGTGAGTTAAATCACGGCGACGGCGACCGATGCTCGCTGGAGTGCCGCTGCTCTCAGCTCTCAGGGCCGGATTTATGTCACGGCTCCTGCTGTACATTAAAATACTCCAATACATTATTTCACATTCGGCACTTTTTACGTTATTTGATTTAATACAAGACACGCAGGGTCAGTGATCGAGGGCCTGATCCGGAACCGGCCAAGGGAGCTCGGATGAGGCTGGGTGGCTCATCTCCCCCTCCTCCTCCTTCATCCCCTCAGTCAACATTTACTGAAATGTTTAGGTTTTAATTGCCTGCTCTTTTGTTAAACATCAGCAACTTTTATTGTTTCTTACGTTAAACTGCAATATTTGGATAAAACGACTTATTTGCCAAATTATTTTAACAATAAGTGCTTGGAGCATCAAGTGAGAAAAATGGTTATCATTATTTCCCAGATTTTTCCTAAAAATACATTCATGTTGTAGGAGCTTTTTGGCCAGTTCTTCTCTTTTTAACTAAAAGTATTCCTCTTTTCTCCCTCCCCACATTCGTATTTTATGCATTTTTCTTCCTGGTTCTGGGTTTGCCAGTGTAAATCAGAATGAACTCCATTAATTTCAATCACTCAAACCAAATTACCATGAAGACACCATAGGACCAGCCTGGACTTTCCCTGCCTTTTCCTCTGACGCCGTATTGATCGTTGCAATAGGCTGGAGGAGGTGAAGCCGCATCAGTTTTGGGTTATATTTCTCCCAAATCAGTCACCGATCCTGATATTACATTTTGAGGC
Organism: Balaeniceps rex; assembly: GCA_013401315.1. Taxonomy (NCBI): domain Eukaryota; kingdom Metazoa; phylum Chordata; class Aves; order Pelecaniformes; family Balaenicipitidae; genus Balaeniceps; species Balaeniceps rex. The sequence continues at coordinate 34,137 of VYZW01037492.1, read as the reverse complement.
TCTGTCGGAGGTGGCCAGTGACCAGCAAACCCCATCACTGGCTCCTTGATTTTTTAATTCAATGCATTTATTTTGTTTTCTTTCCCTCACGCTGCAGCCCGCTCTCCCCCTGCCCGGGGAGGGCTTGCTTTACCCACCGCAAAAACACTTCACGACGGGTCGGAGCTGCGCAGAGAAAGGCGATAGGAGGAACACGGGGTTGTAAACTTATAGTTTCCTCTTTTTTTTGTTTTCTTTGTCAATCCAAATCCCCGCGCCGAGGGGCAGGGCAGGCAGGGCAGGCAGGGCTGCGGTGGAGGGCAGGAGATGGGAACCTGCCTCTGCCCCCTCCGAAGCACTCAACCCCAAGCTAAACTGACAAAATACAGCATTTCCACGCACTGTCAAAATTTGCCCTCTCCCTTTTTTTGCGTTTTCCTTCAAAAGCTGATTCTTACTTCATCAAATGGCCACTCCCGAGGAAATGTAACTAATTTACCTTTTCGCCTATATTTAAAAAAAAAATTAAAGTAATAGAAAATGTTGCAATTTATCCAATCCCTGACATGAATCAGCCTGATTTGGAGGAATTTTTTATATTCTTTATTTACCAGGTACTCAACCCCGCTGGGCACCCCATGAGCCGCCCATCCCGGCAGCCCGCACCGGCCGGGGATGCTCCGCCAGCATCTCCATGGGGTTCACATTGCAGGAAGAAAATCCCAACGGGACTATTGCAAGATTTCCTCTAGGTTTTAATCATCAGCTCTTCAAAACTACAAGCTCTTAACTCCCACGTTTGCATCTCTGGAGCTGCGGAGCAGAAACGTCCGGGGCACGGGCAGCTTAATAGCTTAAGTACATAGAAAATTGTCAGGATGTGCAAGATACGGGGCTTGCTAAGTTGCCTTGGCTTTGCGCCTCGGTAAAAAGGTTTTTCCTTTCATGGCCTTTCACAATACCACGTTTTTTTTTCTACTGAATTGAACCCTGAAAGGAGTAACTCTAGACAGAGCGAAATTTTCCAGTCCCGGAGCCTTTTGCCTGCCCTTTAACAGCTTCACTGTTATTTTTTGCCCTACAACAAAATATTTTTGAACTGGTGAGAATAGAACACCCACTTCTGCTGGGATCGGAAAAATATTGTTTCTCAAAGTGAAGCAGACCCTGGTATTCGAGTTATGGACCCAGAACCCGGGGAGGCACGCGAGCATCGGGCTCCCTCCCCGCGCCAAGAAATGGTGATAAAAATCCATCTGCTGGGAGAGCGAGTATCACAGCGGGGCCTGCTGATAAAAAAAGTATCAGGTTTTCCCTAATTTCTGGGCAGAAACAATTGTTTCAAACACTTGGTATGTGAATTATTTTGCTCCTTGCCAATGTGTGTTTTTGGCGACAGGAAAACAGGAAACCAGCTTGGAAAATATTAACGAAATGGAAACCGAGATCGTAAAGTATTTCGGTCTGGAGAGCTTTCGATTTTCCAATATGCGACTGCGGCAGGAGCAGAACCGTAAACCAATTAAAGGCAATTTAATTTAAGAGACTTCTCACGGAGGGAAGAGATCTGGTGTGTATATGGGGATGCAGTAAGCGGCGAAGACAACACAACCCCCAGCACCTGCGGAGGTTATTGCTAACAGAGACGGCGCGGGGATTCGATGCAGATGTGACCCGGCATCTGCCGCCCTCCCTCCAGCTGCAGATACAAAAGATGGGCCGGTCGTGGCATGTTCTTCCTTAATTATTAGGGAATTTGAGGCAGGTTTTTAATTGCACTGGTAGATATTTTGGAAATGTTTGGGTTTAGGGCTGAGTCCTGCTCGGCCGAGCCGGGAATTTGTGCCACACGCGATGACTGTACCAGCCCACGGCAGCATCCAGCCGGCACGGGGGAATACGCTCCGATGGCAAACGGGGATAGAATATAAAAAAAAACAACAATAAAAAGGACAGAATAGAGAAATAAAGAGGATTTGTGGGTTTGCTCCATTCATCTGCACTGGTGTGTCTTCACGGCACAAACCGCCGGGGCTGGACTTGTGCTCCCCGGCAAGCAAGCAACCCTGAAAGTTACTCCTCGTGTGCCTCCTCTCCTCGTTTCTCTGATGACCAAAACATAGTCAAAGCAAAAGAAACTCCACCACCTCTGCTCTTCATTTGCATGGAGAGGGATGCAGACGGGCTGACTTCGTTCCTGTTTCTGGTCGGCTTCTCGGCAATTTAATTTCCATGCCGATGTCTGGAACGCAGGAGGGAGCTGCAGCAGAGCCGGGAGGGCCAGGATGGGCTTTGCAGTCCCCACCTCCCTGGGCGAGCCCTGGCCGGGGCTGCCTGGGTGAATTGCTGCTCGTCCTGCACCCTTGGGACCCTTCCCGGGACCCTAACTCCCTTCAGTCGGGATTTTGCCCATTCTCTTAGAAATTCTTCCGGCTGTAACAGCTCCCAAGATGAAACATCTCTCTCCTAAGTATTTTTTCCTACTAGGAGTCCTCGCAGAGACTAATTTTTCCCCCTCGGCACACAACCCGGCGAGCACTTACAGCCCACTTTGCATCCTGAGAACTCACCAACAAATTGCTTCCACACTACACCCCGACTTCAAAAATTGTGCAGTACAAGGGTTAACCAACTTAAACGTTTAAAGAGTCATGAAATGGACTGTTTCCGCTTTCCATCTGGCTTTTATCAATTTTAAGTCGGTTTCAGAAGTATTGCTACACAATCAAAACACACAATCTCCCTAGTCAGATAATTCAATTTTATAAATGAATTACTTATGTGCCTATAAGTAAATACATTCCTAGGCAGGGAGATATTGACTGCTGTCAATGAAATAATGAAGTCCAGGGGAAGCGGCCATGGCTGGAGCACCGGCCCCTCGGAGACGTCCTTCTGGGGTGCAGCGGGACCGGTGGAGCCCCCGGCACGGTGGGGGACACGGGTGGAAAAGAGGGGCTGCCCAGCAGGATGGGACATTTGAGCCACCACTGAGGACCGTGGTGTGGACCATGAGCAATGTCATGGACGTGAAAGGGGGATGGACTTGACTATGTTTGTGATTTGCGGTAGCTGGGGGAAATATGTTGAAAGAGATAGTTGAAAAGGAGACACAGAGCTCCTGCAGAGGGGGTGTAGAAGGTCCCAGCCTTCCACGCAGACCCGTCCCCTTCACCCGTGCTGTTTCAGCCCCACCTTGTTCAACAGCGTGCTAAAGGAGGGTGAAAAACCGCACTTAGATGTACCAAACCTCATGCAAGAAGACCTGATGCTGCAGGAAATTACTTTTCAGCTATTGCATTTTGGTGCATGGGGTCTTTATCTAACGTGGACCTTGTCCAAGTGCAGACATGGACACAAATATGCATCTGTGCACCCCAGTTTGGTGGAGATCCAGCCTGCTGGCACCCATGTTGGGTATCTCTCAGAAAAATGTTATACAAAGGAAAATACAGAGTCATGGCACAGGGAAATCTGTGAGGATCCTCTGGCGGCTGTGCATCTCGGGTACGGATCTTGGCCAGGTGGCCCATGGATTTCTGCTTTCCTTCTATTTTCATTGCTTCGTTTAACGACGAGCTAAAGGTGCCACAAAGCCTCCAGTGCACTGGGACCGAGGAAGGTTTCAGACTGGGAGCTGGACCTGCCCTGACAGCCAGGGCAGAGGATGGATCCCAGCTGAATTAGGGCAAAACTTTTAAAGTGCAAATATTTTGTGACTGACAAGAAAATGGCAAGTCCTTGGGGGTAATGTAACTGTTGAAGCGTGGTTTTTTTTCCACTCGCTCTCCAACAGCTTCAGACCGAGGTCTGACGGGGCAGGAAAGGCCGGCAGTTGTTCTAGCTTTCCATGGTTTATGTTTTGATGGGTACGAACACCACACTTAAACCAAAGCTGCTCCCAGCTCCCGGCATGCCTCAGCTCCCCGTCACCCAGGGTCCGTGTTCGCCTTCTTGTGGCACAACTGGAAAATACAAATGAAAGCAGCTTGGGCTTCGACTGAAGCAGCTCAGGTTGGATGGTGCCGCTCACCCCTCCACCCGAAATCCTGGCAGCAGTCCTAAAGGAGGCTGTGCCCTGCTTGTGGGGCAGGTGAGCCCCACGGAGCTCGAGGTTTCTCTCCGTTCCTCCGCGCTCCACCACCAATGGTCCCGTGGGAAACCAGCCCAACCCAGAGGGATGCAAGCTGTAGAGATGAAGGATGAGTTGGATAACGGGAACCGCCTGCGGTAGGCAGCAGTTGGGTTTTATCTTGTCTTTTCCACATCTGTTTAATAGGAATCGGGTCATTGCGTTGAGTCGCTGGAGGAAGGGCTGCCGTGAGCACGAGCTGGTGCTGCCAAGACCTCGTATAGTGTTTCCCACTCTGGACATGTGCCTCCTCGGGCTAATCCTTCACTTTTTCAGTTATTTCCTTTTTCTTTTTGATTTGACACCATCTGAGCAGTCCTGGTTGACGGGGTCGTTTCATCAGGAGCTTGGCGTGGTTTTCCGCCGGTGCTTCGTCCACATCAGAGGCAGCGCACAGGCTTCTTCAACTCTTCCCAAGCCCTGCAGCTAAAAGCAGGGCTGTGCTGTGAAGATCCATACCATAAGCTGTAGCACATTCTTCAGAAACGTGGGGCTCTGCTGAGCAGCAGGATGCAAGCACATCTCCTGGGAAACAACAGCAGACAATGACCTGGCAACAAAATTCGCATCCCACCCAGAACAGACCGAAACGAACCCCATCACCAGTCCAGCTGGGGTCTGGAGCACGTGGGGTGCTGGGTTTTACATTGATGCTCACTTCCAGTAGCGATTTCAGCTATGGAAGTGGGCTCCTGTTGCTTTGCACACGCTTTTTCTCCATCGTTTTGTTCTGGTCTCCAAAGCAGCTGGAAGGAGGAGAAGCAACGGGGTCTTGCATCAAAATCCGCATGGAGAGACCCTGCAGCGGCGTGGAGCCCTCTGCAGAAACAGCTCCCGAAGAGGGGGAATAATTTGCTGGTTTGACTACCCTGGCTTGGGAGAGATCCCCAGGCCAGCTGAGAAAAGCAGCTACGGCTCTGCTGCGTCCTCAGGTCCTCTCCACAGGCTGGGAGGACTGGGGCAGGTCTGTCCCTAATCCCAGGGCAAAATGACCTTGAGGTTGCTCCAGCCAGGCACATCCTCTCCCTCCCAGCAAATCCACCACATTTCTGCATAATAATGCAATAAATCTTCTTTGCTGAGGGGGATTGGGAGCAAGGGTGATGTTTCCTCTCTTACGCTGCGAGTCAATTGCTAAATAAATAGTGTTGAAAGCCCGGAGAAATTTGGAGACAAGTCTTCAAAAGGACAATTTTAGGGGGTACAAATTGTAACCACAAAATCTGCATTCGCATTCTGCATCTGCAGATAATTGTAAGCATCTGTGGTGCCAAGCGTGAGGGTGGGTGCGGGCGAGGTAGGCAGGGGTAAAAACACACGGGCGTGCTCCTCCGGGACGTAAGAGGTTGGATGCTGCAGGGATGCGGTGCGCGCCGGGGAAGAGCCATCGTCACACGTATGCTGTAAGGCGCTAGGCAAAGGTGTGCCTCAAAGGAAATAGGAAAAATACTTAATTAAAGACAGTGATGAAGTGAAATTAATAAAGTAAAGTAAAATAAAATAAAATAAAATAAATAAAAATAAATAAAAATAAAAAATAAAATAAGCAGTTTGGTTTTAAATGCAAAATCCAGATGTGCTTAAATGCTATGGAGCAGACCTGTAGCCCTTCCCATCCTAATCCTCTCTTACCTTAGGGGGAATCGACCTGCCAGAAAGCACAGAAATCCGTGCTACGCTAATCTTTTGAAAAGGACTTCTGCCTCCTGATCTTAAAAATGCCAAATAAACAGGGTCCATCTTCTCTTTTGCTCCTTCTGTTGGTGCTGGCAAAAAAATCTTTGATGCTCAAGTCCTATTTTTTCATCTGAGAAGCTCTACGGGCGCCGACAGCCGACAGGCATTTTGACAGCCATGTCAAAGGGTAATATGCATATTTTGGCACTTTCCCTTAGAAAGGAACTGAGGCAAGGTCTTGCCAATAGCCCACTAAATTACACCTCTAAAGATATTTTTTTTTTTTCTGTCTCGTGATGGCTAGATTCTTTTATTATAATGTTGCAGGGAAATCTGGCAGAAGTACAGTTCGACATTGCCCAAAGAACAGCTTCCGAGCAATCAGCTCGCTGCAAAGTTCAGGAGGTCCTTATTTTCATGGGGGAAGTGCTTTAATCAAGATTAATTTTTTCCAGTTTTCAGTAATCGGAGCTCTTCCTGAGTTTTCCTCAACTCTCCTTTAGGATGAAATTATCAAATTTCCATGGCAATTAACGAAGAAAGTTTGAGCATAAGGACCGTTCTGTACAATGGATGGCAGGGAACAAGTGACATTAGGCTGGAAGAGCTGTATGAAGGGTCTCAACCTGACATCGTCCCATAAAATGTGTCACTCTGCAACACGCAATTTTTATCTGAGGCGTTGCTGACCTCCTGATGCTCATGAAAACCTGAGTCCTGCTCTCAGACTCTGTGGTCCATCACTAAGACTGAGACGGATTAGCAGAAGAAAGCAACTTTGACCTGGATTTAGGCTTTAGCTGAATATCCACCAAATCTCCTTTACCTTAAAGCCACCTCGTGGCAAAGCCCTGGTGCGAGCCTCCAGCGTGGGGTGAGCTTTGCAGGTGATGGGGGAGCAGCCAGGGTGCGCACCCCGACCTCAGCCGCAGCCACGATGGGCTCCTCGAGGTCGGAGCGGGTGCTCGGAGACGTGGGGCTGCAGCCCACCACTGCAGGGCTGCCGGGCACTGAGCTCGGAGAGACCTCTCTGCTGACTCAGTGGCTGAATGTCCCTTCTGGCAGGACCCCAAAAGGTGGATCATCTGCCACGTGCCCCCCGAAGGAGAGCGCACCGAGCTCTGCAGCAGCGGGGAGAGGGAACGGGGGGCTGAGGGGAGCGGGGAAAGGAGTAAAGGAAAGAAAAGCTGTTTAATAAATGTAAAGATTTGCGGAGGCTTGCGCAAAAACCAAAGAGACTTTTCAGTTCTGTGCTTTGCAGTTCCTGGGTGTAATTATTATTTGTGAGAACGTGGAAAGTCCCGGGTGTTGTGAAACAGCTCAGGAATCCCAGGAAGCTCCTGAGCCACCTGGAAATGTGACCCCCCAAGTGCTAGTGATTATCCACTCCATTTTTAAAAGTTTTGGTCAGGCTGAGGCGGCAGAAGCAGCGGCACGGCGCAGCTGACCAGCGACGGTGCAGAACACTCTAGCTGGATGATAAAGCTGCCTTCGGGTCTGGTTGACTCGTGCTTGGAAGTAACAGATGCGTCTGGGGTCCCGGTGTCAGGTCGCATCTCGCTGGGTGTTTTCAGAAAATGTGGGAGAACAGAGAAGAGTGGCCACTCCGTAGTTACGTGCCAGAGCCCCATGGGGGAGAAGACGAGGTTGGGCTTCTCCGGGCTTTGCTTTGCCTGGAGGGGAGACAAAGCCAAAGCAGCGCAGAGGAGGGCAGCTCCGAGGCGCTGGCCTGAAAGCAGAGGCCGTTTGCAGGGTCCGGGCGCAGGAAAGCAGAGCAACCTCTGTCAGCTGCGTTCCCGCTGCGGTCCCCGTGCCGTGCATTAAAATATAGCTCATGGATCAGCAGGGCGGTTTCCTCTCCCTGCTGGGCTCTGTCCCCGCCGAGCCTGAGAGCACCTCAGGTACCTTCTCTGCTTCTCTGCCTGCTTTAAAACAGGAGCTAAGCCTGTTTTCAGCAAATCCTGCTGAGCAGCAGGGGTGTCCGTGGGGCGGCGGGGAGGGGAGGGAAGGGGAGGCTTCACTGGGGCTGCAGCTGCCGCAGCTCTGCAGCCGATGAAGTGGCAGCAGGGACGCGGTTGCCCGTAAATAACGCACACATCAGGTCAGGAAGGAGGACAGGGCAGCCCGAAGAGGTGCCTACCGATAGCTCAAACATGACACCCCTTCCCACTCCACCCTGGGGAGCAGATGGGGATGCTGAGTGCTTGAAATCACCAGTGATGGCCCAGGAAAGCAACACCACAGCACCAGCCCATGCCCAAACACTGTCCCCCCAAACCAAATCCCCCTCCGACACCGGCAGGGACTGACCCCTGCCCTGAGCAGCCCTGTCCTCCAGGGCAGACGGGGATGGGATTTAAAACACAGGTGTGCAACCAAAGCCCAGGGAAACACCCTCCAATTCTGTCATATGGCTCAGCTACTCATTTCTGAAGCTGATGAATAAACATGACCAAAACATTTAGCAGAGGCAGCTATAGGAGCTTGGGTTTTCAAAACACATGTGCTTCGGTGGCCCTTGGGTCCTGCTTGTATCCTCCTGCGGTCGGCAGCGGCGGCGGAGCTGCCCCAGCTTTGCAGCCGCTTATGCAAGAAGCAGGAGGAGGCTGCGTGATTCTCTTGCTCCCTTACGTGATGCAGCATCTGGGGAGGGGGGAATTGCTGTTACGTGACGAGCGAGCCATGGAGAGCAGCTTAGGAGCCAGCCGGGAGGGTAAATAGCAGAATAACTCATCAGCATCTACCGTGCTATTAGAAAATATATTCGAGAAAAAAGACATTTCAAAACAATCTCTTGCTTCTTTTAACACAAGCTACAGTCGCATTTTGCATCGCGGTGTCTGCCTTTGCAGCAGTCTTGGGCGATGTGGGAAGCTGCTCAGGCTGGTCATGCCCTCCAATCCCTGGGCGCTGCCGTCTGCCCCCGTCGCTGCCCCAGATGGGGCTTGGGGAGAAGGGCAGGATTGCTGCGGGCAGCGAGCAGGCAGGCAGGCAGGCAGGGCCAGCACGCCCCACACCACACAGACCCCGCCTCTCCCGCAACATGACCGGCAGCGCTGGGCTCTGGCGCATCTCCTTTAAGCAAAATATGATTTAAATACCCAAAAAAGGCTTCTTATGTCTTTTTTTACTTGTCTTGAAGGAAATGGTGTCCCCTGCAGCAGGAGCCACCTGCGGACGCAGCCCCAGCCCCAGCCCGTTGCGGGCTCTCCCCGGCCATATGCAAGACATCATCCCTCCTCTGCATTCAGCCCGGGGTTGTGTTACCCTGTAGTAATTCACTTCCAGTTAGCAAACGATAAATCCTTGCACAGTTGGTTGAGAAATCTGGGCTAAGAAGGTATGGATGTGTATTATTAAATCCAAATGGCTCCGCAGCCCAAGCCTGTCTTACTCACTTCTCAGCAAAATTAACAATATTACGGGGCACGATAAAGCGCGGCGCTGCAATAGCTGTTCCCCAAGCACACCTTAAATAAAGCGATAGCTTTTGCAGTGAGGTTTGTAGCCTGATGCTAGCTGAGCGTTCGAAGAAAAGACATGGTCAGTATTTTTCTTCCGTTTCGGTGCAATTCCTTTAAGTCCTGTCCTTTTCGGTGTAGGGTGGCTGGTGGCAGGACGGTGGCTTCGGAGCGAACCTGGGGCTGCCCCTGACACTGGTACGAGTCAGAGCTTTGCAGAGCAATTCGGAGCAGGGGGCTGCAACCTCTGTTGCAAAAGAAATCCTTTAAAAGGTGAATTTCAGACAACAGCACCAGCTTTAGGATACGCTTGACAGGCATCATGCGGGTGGGACCGCGGGTGCCTGCGCGTCCATGTGCAGGGTGCTCAGAGGTGTCACCTCAATCTCCCATGGCCGGGAAGAAAGGGGTGAACCGTCCCTCGGTGGGTGGGTTCTTCTCAGCCAGCATCACGCTCAAGTGAGCGGCTGCCACCCGTGATTTATAATACAGAGCGGAAAAGAGCAGAAAGCCACTAAATCCTGACATTTGCCCCTTATCATCAGACATTTGGGCTGGCTTAGGACTTTCTGTTTATCTCCCAGCTGAGCTGCAGGCTGTAGCACTGCAGGAACGTTATCTGTTCAGCCTTTCCAAAAATAGTGCGGGTTCAGGTCAGCACAAAGACAAGAATATCTTGGCCTTTGCTCTGGGGGAGATGAAGACTCAAGGATGAAAACTCGGTGACTGTGTTGGCCCTCACTTGCAGTGAAAACGCGTATTTGTCTGACCTGTGCATCCCCAGCTATGCCCACATTTTATCCATACAGATATAATTTGTTCCCTCGACCTGGACAACTCCTTTAGAGGCTGAGGGTCTGCCAAGAGCCCCATGCAGCCCCCAAAAAGCATCAGAGCTCCTGACGGGTACCACCAGCTCAGACCCAGAGCTCAGCATCCCCAGGGAGGCTGTAAATGATGCCCAGTGCCTGAGGTCTGGCACCTCGCCATGCGCTTCTCCCTCCCTCTCCCCACTTGTCTCCTCACTCCCATACTGGTACCAGTTTCTGAGTGGGTTCATCTTAGCAAGAGGTGATGGTAAATGGCCACAGGCCTCCACGTGCTGTAGCTTCAGGAGAAGCAGCCTGAGTCTTATTTCATAGAAACTTGGATTGAATCACAGAAAATCTGGGAGCACTGCTATACAGCAAACCACAGACTTTTTTTTTTAAATGTGTTGTTTTGGTGAATGCACGATTCCCTCAGCAGGACAGCAGCGCTTCGGGCAAAAAAAAAGTGAGAAAACACCAGTTGGAGTTTCTCAAAGGTGAAAAGGGCTTCCTCCATGGTGTCAGAGACAGGAAGGAAAGAAAAAGTATGCTTCTGTATTTTCATGAAATATTCTGGTTCTGCTGACATGTAATGAATGAAAAACATGAATCAAGGCGACCAGCCCTGTAAAACACCAACTTTCCGCCCAGATTTCGATCTATGCCAAGTCCAGCCTTGCTACGAGGTTTACAAGGATTTCGGTAACTTTTTGAGCTCTGTTTTTGCCAGCCTCTGTGTCTTTTGGCTTGGCTGGACTCCAGAAGAAGCCACAACGAAGCCATTGGATGTGTTTCCAAGGATGATCACGACAGGATGTGGCTGAAAGTTTGTTTGCCAGCTTTTGGCATAAATAGCCCATATCTGTAGGCTGCGGAGCTGCACCCTCGGCTCTCACACGGCAGGGTGTCCTTCTGCACACATTTACCATGCAAGGAATTTGCTCACGCATCAGAGATCCCGGCGACTTTAGCGCGTCATCCTGCACGAGCAAAGCTGCCTGCGTAAATAAATGATGGCAGGTTTGGGATTTCACCTGGACGGTGGCGGGTGTTCTGGGATTTCTGGGAATCAGGTTCAATCCTGATGTCGTGACATCCGTATCGACCAAGTCAGGTAACGGCTGATGCCGCTCCAGTACATTTTTCATAGAAAACGTCCATATTGGGGGTTGATGCTCATGGTGCTGGATTTTCTGTCCGTAAGGCGTTGCTTTGCGCAGCTCTGTTCTGCAGAGCCGCTGGCCCGCACCTGGCCGAGCCCCCGGGCACGTGAGTTATTTTAAACACATGGCACAGCCCATCTCTGTTCAGCAAAGCGCTTAAGCACACGCTTAATTTTCAGCTTAAATTCACAGGGCTGTATCCTAAATCAACGGGACATTCAATCAATGGGATTTTTTCCTTGGTAAGGACTGTAGGGCCAGAATTTAATAGGGAAAGTCACAGGGGTTTCTCCTAAAAGCTTAGTTTATAAAAAAGAATATTCTAGCATTGTTTTCAAGCTTATTAACTGTGTCATACTGTTACTGCCTCCAGCCATTTTTTTTAGAAAACAAATAAACAGCAAGTATTTGTCAATCTCAGCAATAAACTATAGTGGCAGCAAACTTAATCTGGTGTTAATTAGGCTTGTGGAAAACTAAATCAAGCATCAGAAACCACAGATTATTTTAGGCTTCCTCTAGCATAAACACAAAGGCTTGAGGATCCATAACATATTATTTTTGTTGACAGTTTTCCACTTTTCCCCCAATTTATTTCATGTCTCCGATAGGCTGCTCCTTGATTGCTTTTAGCTCTGTCTTCTTTTGGCCTCAGTGTGGCAGTTTGTTAATCCTTCCTATTTTTGTGTATTTAAGCAGGATTACAAACTTCAAATACATTGTAAAAGGAACCTGTATACAATCTTTCAAAATCACTTAAGCAGGCCATTGACAGAAGTACCAGCCTTGCAAGTAAATACAGAACATTTCGGAAATCATCCCCGGTGTTTATTTATAAGCCATTTTTAATTACTCAGCAGGAATGAATGAAAGAACTAGAAAATGGGAAAAGACAGAGGGTTTTGCATTAAGTTACAGCTCACGGAGAACAAGGCAGCGATCGCCGTGCTTTCAAGTCTAGATAATTTTGCTGTGTAATTATGCCCTGCTGGTTTATTGGCAATCTAATAAAATTAAACTGCAAACTATTCTGCAAATAGCGTGGGGATCCCTTGAAAGGCTCCACGCAACACGGAGGAATAGCAGATGTCTCCACCCGGGGAGCAGCAGGTAAAGAAGACGGGGCAGAAAACTCACTGAAAGATGAATTTAGGGCCAAAAAGGTTGAGAGAGGCAGACCAGAGCTTGGAAGCTCACTCAGACGCAGACCCCAGAGGAGGGTGCTCACGTTCACCCTCGGCACCCGCCTGAGGATGCTGCAGCGCGGTCCAGCACCCCTGCACCCGCACGCCCGGCTCCCTGCCGCAGCTGCCCACGGTGCTACCAGAGAATGACGGCACGCCAGCGCTTTGCCAACTCATTTGAGATTGCAAAGAGCAAGGATTTGAGATAGGCAAACGTGAAGGCAGCTGGTCTAATGGCAGCCCCAAGGGGAGGCAGGACGGTGGGGACCGGGCAGCCCGGGGACGAGCACGTTCCCCGGCGTGGTTCAAACTCTGACAAGGTGCAGCTGAGCACGGAAATTGCAGGAGGTGAAGAGAGCATTCGGAGCGCTCCCTAATCCGTATGAAACAGGAACCATGAAGCTTCGGAGTGGGACTGCAGATAAAATGGAGCTGTCAGTGTCTTGGTCAGCAACCGTCGGGATGCTGAGCCATAGGGTGCTTGGGATTTCTTCAAACCGCTTCCCGAGGCATTTTCTGGCAACTCAGCTCTTACTTTGTCATGTCTAACGTTAACTCTGCAGTTTCAAATTCATAGCTCTTAGGTTGGAATAATTAAAATAACCCTGCTTTATAGTTTTTCTTTCCTAATAGTTTTTCTTTCTCTCAAACATAAGTCCACACTAACGTAGGCTTTTTTGCATAACGATCTCCTTCGTTTTTTTGAATAAAAGTCATTAAATATTTGTGTACAAAGCTGAGCAATGACCCAAAGAGGGTTTTTCCTCACTTTTCCAAAACCTGTGTTTCTTGTTGATGGCAGCTGAGCCAGGCGAGCTGCCGTGCTCCAGCCAGCTGTGTAAATGTGCATATGTGGTGTGTGACAGCGGGCTGGGCTCCAAAGGAATGACCTGGGGTCCGGGGCAAAGGCGACTGCAAAGAAATGAGGAAAAAAAACCCCAGCCCACAGTGTTTTCAGATGAGCAGCCCTGTGCCACCCCTTCCCTGCCCATGCCAGGACTCTTGGCAAGGGCAGTGGATCTGGAGGGGGTGCCAGCTGAGCTGTGTGGGGATGGGAGCTGTGCATCTCCCCCCTCCTCGCTCCTGTTATTAGACCTTTACATGTCACATTTTTTAATGTAAAGAAGCCATTGTAGGTAATTTCTAAGAGATTTCTTATGGCAACGCCTGCTACTGCATGTTTGACCTAGGGTTACCAAGGTATTCAGCTTAATAAACCGAGACCTGCAAAGAAAAACATCCAAATAAAGTAACAGCAAATTGTCCGAGCGTTTCTAACGTTGTTCAGCCCCAGACCGATGACAGGCTGATGAAGGACACATCCCCACTTCCCAGGCCATGCTGCATCAAGGGTTTGAAACGGGTAGAAATTTCTGGCCAAAATCATATTCCTTCAGCCTCTACAGCACACGAAGAGGCTACATCGCACAGCGATGGAAACATGTGTTACACATACACCTTCACGTGGGCACGGTCTTCGCTGCAATTCAGTCTGAAGAAATTTGGGTGAAGCAACAGAAGTAATAACAAGTGGTGGGGCAATTTTTCACCTTAAGCAATATCCAATTTATGAGGCTGCTGCCTCCTTCCTTACTTAAAAGACTGGAGGACATTAAACCTGGGGACTGCACTAAGAGAGCTTTGCACAGACAGCTATTCCCCTTCCCCAGTGCCAAGACCCCAGTTTCAGATAGCCCAAAATCAGTGGCTGCAAGGATGTACCTACAGCACCCATACGTACGCTCTACATTGACACTTTGTGCTGGTTTTGGCTGGGATGGAGTTAATTTTCTTCATAGTAGCTCATATGGGGCTATGGTTTGGATTTGTGCTGGAAACAGTGTTGATAACAGGGATATTTTCGTTCCTGCTGAGCAGTGCTTGCACACAGCCAAGGCCTTTTCTGCCTCTCACCCCACCCCACCAGCGAGCAGCCTGGGGGGCACAAGGAGTTGGGAGGGGACACAGCCGGGACAGCTGACCCCAACTGACCCAAGGGATGTCCCACACCTTATGGCATCATGCTCAGCTCATAGCTGGGGGAAGAAGAAGGAAGGTGGGGACGTTCAGAGTGATGGCGTTGGTCTTCCCAAGTCACCGTTATGCGTGATGGAGCCCGGCTTTCCTGGGGATGGCTGAGCACCTGCCTGCTGATGGGAAGCAGGGAATGAATTCCTTGTTTTGCTCTGCTTGCGTGCGCGGCTTCTGCTTTACCTATCAAACTGTCTTTATCTCATCCCACGAGTTTTCTCACTTTTACCCCTCCAATTCTCCCCCCCATCCCACCGGGGGGGAGCGAGCGAGCGGCTGGGTGGGGCTGAGTTGCCGGCTGGGGTTAAACCACGGCACACTCGCATTCAGACACTTCCAGCACCACCATTACAGACCTCACTTTTTCCCAGTGTTTATTGAGTTTCTGTTCCTATCACAGTTAATATTAGATGGCCTGAGCAAGAATGGAGTGTTCATTTATCGGGACAAGATGATTTTCAAGCTGATTTGCATTAATTTTGAAAGTAAGATTTTTTGTTGTTGTTGTTGTTCCTGTTTCTTTCCAGGAAAAGCTGAAGTCATACGAGAACAAACCCTGCCTTGCCTGGTTTTGATCATTTGGCATTCTTAGAACCAAACTCCTCAAAGTAAATATTTCCTATGAAGATCGTTAAGGGTGCGACCAACATATAAGGAACAGCAACAGGAAAATACCGCTTTAAACCCAATACCACATCATGTTGCATCCATTAGTTACTTGACATTGTAGCTGGAACAAGAAAAAATAAAAAGGCATGGAGCAGAGTGATATTTCAGTTTGTTAAACGCTTCTGAATCAGTACAATTACCCCCCAAAACTGCAATAGTTCTCCTCATGTTTAGCAAAGGCAGCAGCTGGTGCTGCCTGGGGGCTCACTGATGCCCTTTGAGGTGGGCACAGGAGGGCAGGAGGCTCTGGGAGTTTGTGCTCAGCTCCTAACCATGCCAGAAGCTGTTACTAAAGCCATACCCAACATGGGTCCCCAAGATACGATTTGGGAGATGATGCCTTGCTCCCTGCATCACGAAAGAGAAATAAGAATTTTACCAGGATAAAACTAGCAGCCAGGGCAGCCCAGTGCAGGAGCTGCTCCTTCACCTCCCACGCGGCACAGCCAGGAGGTCCCGGGGCTCCCTGGCTGGGGTGGACGAGCAGGCAGGGAGCACCCACAGCTGCCTGCTGCTCCTGCCCAGGATGTGCTCCGGGAAGCTTGCCAGCTCCTGCACGCTAAAAACCAGCCTTAACTTTATATTTAGCAGAAATATAAAGATGACGCAGTCCCGCACGGTGCTGGAGGAAGGGAGATAAGGCAGCAGTCCTCCTTCCTCCCCGGCCGCCCAGCGGGAAGCCCATGCTTTATCTGGTGAAGCCAGGGCTGCCCAGCTCCTGCTCCCGAGGGAGGGGGCACGGCACCAGGGACAGGGGTTTTAAGAAATAATGCATCAGTTTAACAGGAGAAAGAGTGGCCAAATGGCCCTGGGTGGGTGTGAGCAAGGCGATGCCCACCCCAGATGGGCTGCAGTGCTTTGCTGGCTGGTTACGGCTTCCCACTTGTAAACCAGCCTTTTAATCAGAATTTCTGCTAACTGATCACAAATCATTCATAGTAATAATAATAATAATAACGATTTTGCCATGCTTTGCACCATTGATGCAATTCTAAATGAAGGAGTTAACGAGGCTAGATGAGAGACGCCAGCCAAAACTGAATGCCAAATCCTGCATTTTTGCAAGAGATTTTGCGCACAAATGGGCTCAAGCGCTATCATATCAGGCACAAACACTCGGGAGGTCAGGATGCTCGGGATACGTCACAGCTATCGCAGCTCTGCCCACTGCTCTAGGCTTCCAAGGGTATTAAATCGAAGCTATGCTGCACGTGAGTGAGCTGGCCCCTCGGTCGTCACCGATGATGGGAGTTGGTTGAGATGCGTTAGCGTTAACGCAGGCAGATTTAATATTACTCAAACAGCAAGAAGCACATTCCCTCTGCCCAGCACCGCCTGCCCTTCTGCTCCCACTCGGGCGAAGCTCCATGTACCTGCCTGCAGCGTTACAGCATCGTGCGGTTATTACACAAGAACCGGTGGAAATTAAGGAAGGGCAAATATTAATTTTGCAATAAGTGAATTTGCGTTACTTTGCCACAAGATGGAGCCTTGAGATTAAACCATGTGTTTGAGATTTAATTGTTATTTAAGAAAATTAAGCCACATTTAAAGGTGCACGTTTAACTTTCTCAGATGATTATCTGTGGTTTTTTAATGAATCAGATTTTTCATCACCTCTTATTAGTCAGATATGAGGAAACTCTGAAGGCTCTGCCAAAATAGGTGCCACTGGCATTACTCAGTAGAGGAAGATGTTGAACAATGCGGCTTTTCTTCTTCAATAAGAAACCGTACTCCAATAGCAGGCGATATTCTGGGAGGGGATGAGATAGTAGAAGAAAGAGCACTTTGTGGAAAAGCTGAGGCATGAATGAGGGAAAAAAGGAAGATACTTAGGAGGCAGAAGGCTTTTTCTTTTTCCCCTCATTTACCTTGTGGTTCGATTTAATTTCTGCAAAATCCCCTAAGAACGATAGAAAATTATCAATGCAGATATTTTACTGGGTTTCAGAATTTGATATCAGCAGCAAAATTTAAAAGAGACAGCCATCCCTGCAGCACGTTCCTCCCCGACCTTTGTCAGCAGGCACTTCCCCAAAATATAAAGCCTACGTGTCTAAATTTCATTTCTCTCTTGATTTCACTTCCCTTCAGCCTGGAGGGATTGAGCTTTTTGTTTTGTAAGTGCTTTTCTGGTGGGTTGTTTTTTTCTAGTTGAAGTTATTGTGGAAAAACTGGGAAAAGAAGTGAGGTTTGGATTTTTCTCTGAGGGCATTTGAGCTCTAGAAAAGTCTCCAAAAGTGGGTTTTACAGGAAAAAAAAAATCTTCTGTATGTGGGCGTTACTCCTGAGAGCGATAGTTGCCCAGTTCCAGCAGTTCTCACCCCTGCAGGGACTCGGGCCAGCAAGGAGAAGAGTTGGAGGAGAAAGAGCCAAATTTTGAATCCTACTCAAAGTTCAGCAGAAGGCAGGCGGCGATAAGGCTCGCTGTGCGCTCTGTGGGCTTTTTTGTGTTCGGGACTGACAAGGAAACGTCTAAATTCAGTGAGGGGAAGGCAGATTGGTAAATGTAGATAATAAGCTGATGAATAACCCCTCCCACTCCGGTCTTCGCCGCGAGCCAGGATCTGGCTGGCTCACTTAAGAGAGCAGAGCTGCCTCTTTTGTGGGGACCATCCTCCTCAGGACGGTGAGCAGGATCAGGGCATGGCTGCCCACAGCCTCAAAGAGCTTATCCAGCAGACCCCAGGGAACCGTAAATGGTGTTGAAGTGTCTGTGGACCTCTTGTCATCCTCATCTGGTCTCCTGTCTCCTCCTGTACGTGGGTCCCAAAGGAATGGGATGGATCAACGGTCTCTCTCTTGAATTCCACCCTTAACATCACTTTATGTCTAGAGCAGAGCAGAGCGGCAAAGGCCTGAACCCCAGCCGCTTGCCGCAGTCTGAGTGGAGAGAACGAGGTGCTGGACCAGCACATCCATTGCCATGGTCAACCCGATACTGGGTCTCACTACTCCAAACTTCCCAGCACCCTGCGACTCAGCCTGCTGACATCCTTTCAGCAGAACTGTTGGTGACCGCTGCCTGTCACCCTGCCGAGGAGCGGGCAAATTTACCCGGCCAGTTTTTCATATGGAATATGCCACAGTCCCCTGCCCGTCACAAGCCAACAGCACAAGTGCAGGAGCATGGTTACGCTGCGAGAGGCTGCGAAGCGAATGGGTACGCTGCTGCAGCTGCAGCGGAGGCAGCACCAGGCAGGCTTCCTGCAGGCAGCTGCCTCTCCTGCCCTGTGGCAGGTCCAGGCGTTGGGCAACCTCTCTCCTGGGAAATCCACCCTCGGAGAGGTCTTTGGTTTTTTTAGATAAAAAGCCAACACCCTTTCGTGTGGTTTCTTGCACCAGCTCCTTTTTATGAAAAAAAAAATCCAGTTGTAAATAATGACTCAGTTGTACCTGTACCCAAACCCGTCATTTTCAGGTGTTGTAAATAATTTCTTTCCCTTTTTCTGTTTTCTAATTGCAAATATCAGTGCTTCCTCCGTAAGAGAGGGACTCAAGGAGACAGTGATGTGCTGGGCTACACTGAGGATACTTCCTTAGCATAAACAGGGCTCCGAAACTGCCCTCGGTCCCATGCTGCCTGGTGGCTGCAATAACTTGCACAAAGGATCCGAACGGATATTGGAAGGGTAGAATATTTTTAAAGAGCACTGGATTTCACATTACAGCAATACTTCTTTCCCTCTTCCCCCTTGCCCTAGTGCTGCCCTGCACCACAGTCCCTCTCGTGCCACTTGTTCTTCTTGCCTCCCCAGCTCTTTCCCATGCCCAGCACTTTCCCAGCCCCTCCTGTCTTGCTGCTCAGACTGATGAAAACATGGTGAGCAACTTTATTATGCAAACAACAATCTTCCGTGCAATATCATAGTGGAATGACCATTTCCAATGACCGCATGATGGAAACCAGGACTGAGGCTGCACCTTATCGTCTTAGCACGGTAATTGAACAGAAACCGGCCTCAGTTAACATTAATTTTCAATAAGTCTTGAAATGAACCAGGCACAGTTCTGCTAATTAAGGTGAAAAAGCAGCTCATCCAAGAGCTTGAAGCAATGCTCTCAGCAAGCAATTCCAAAGACATATCTATTTGTTATATTCTGCGTATTTATTATTCCCAGGAGGTTATACAGGATGTAAGTGGGAGAATTTCTAATGCCGTCATTAATTCAGTGGCATCTTTTCATATCAGCGAACACCACCCAACTCTGCCAATGGAAGTGGCTGAATTTCAGGAGAAGTGGTGTGGTGATGCACACTTGTCACAGGGGTAAATTTGGATTCAAGATGGCATCGTCTCCAGGCCTCCAGCATGTGACACAGAGTAAGGGGGACACAGTAGGGGAGATCATGTCCTTCACTAATGGGAGTATTCACTTGGGAAGAAGTAGAAGAAAATAACCTAGAAATAAGGTCGTCCTTCTCCTGACAGCCCCATGGGAAACTCAAGTAGTGCTGAGACTGAACTAATTTTTCTGCTGAGCATGACAGGCACGTGGAGGGAACTTCACATGGCAGCAAGAGCAGCAGGCTGTGAACAGTGGAAGCAGCTCTAATTCCTTTGGAAAATATTAGAAATCTCAAGAGAAGTGTCTGTGAAGAGTCTTTAGCCCTTCGGGCAAACGGTCCCATGTGAATTCCCAACACATGGATTTCGAGATTATTGTTGCATGAAGCTGGGACATAATTTGGTTCCTGGCTTATCCGAGCATTAGCAAAAGATGAAACGTTGCACCATAACTGTCAAGAAATGTATTTCTCTGTGATGCAATGCTTCGAGAAGTGGAAGTAAACACACTGCTACCTCTGCATGGTTCTTCTTTTAGGGCGACTGCATTGCCACCTCCAAGAAATGGGTCCGACCACTAAAACAACTGACACTTGGAAAGAGCTACTAAAATTTTAAGAAATTTCTAAAATGCAGAAGAACAGAGATTTGTTTACTCCGACAAAAGGGTCACATTCCTGGAAATCTTCGTCCTATACGCTCAGTTGCATAGCAGAGGAACAGCCAAGAATTACAACTAGGGCAGGGGAACATGACCTCCTCCACACCATTAGAGTTAAGAGACCTGAAGGTACAAAAGGAATGGAAATGGTGTGGAGGAGCAGAGCTCACACATCCCAACGCAAGACTTTGGGTGTAAATATTCCAATCCGTCCATAATACGGTTGATTTTTTTTTTTTAATACTAATTATGTGAATCAGAAAGTCAGAACATTTCACTTAATCACTATGTCCACTGTCCATATTGTTGTGAGTTGGATATTCCTGCTTTCTCATCTCATTCGTGAGTGACTGGTCTGACTAAAGCACATATTGCATTAATATATAACACCGAAATAGCCTGGAGAAAAGGTCAAAAATGGCCCTGGGGAGGACGGCTACCTATGGGCAGAAGAAGTGTCATGTTTGAGAATAGACACGATCCAGTGAGAGGGAACAGGCGATTAGACACCTTTAGCGGTGGCCTGGCAGAGTGGCTGATGCAAAGAGCAGCAGAGCCTCAGCCCAGAGGGACGTGAGTAACCTCTGGGCCAGCAGGAACCCCTGAGGTACGGCAGGGAAAGGTGCCAGGTCCTGCATGTGGGCCAGGAAAAGCCCCTGCCCTGGTAAAGGCTGAGCAGCTGCTGGGTGAGGAGCAGCCCTGCTGGAAAGGACCCGGGGATTACAGCAGATGCCGGGCTGAACGTGAGCCAACAGCGGGCTCTCATCTTGAGTAGGGCAAACCACGCACTGGGCTACATTAGGATGGGGGAAACTATTATCCCCTTCTACTCAGTGATCCCTGGAGGCTGCGTTCAGCACTACTGCAATAGGTGTAGGGCCGTCCTGCAGCTCAGGAAGGACATAAAGACACCAGAGAGGACCCAGTGAAGAGAAACCAAAATGGTCAGGGGCCCAGAGCACCTGACCGACAGCGAGAGGCTGGCAGAGCTGGGCTTGTTAGCTTGAAGAAGAGGAGGCCAAGGGGTGACCTAAGAGCTGCCCACGACTATTTGAAGGGCAGTTACAGAAATGCCAGAACCAAACTCCTGTCAGCAGTGCTAGAAGATAGAAACAAGGTGTAATGGCCACAAATTGTGGCTTAGGAGACACAGGTTGGGCATTAGGGGGAAAAAAATCAGGAGGAAGTTAGTGTAGTACTGGACTAGGTTACCCAGGCAGGTTGGGGAGTCTCCATCCTTAGTGCTTTTTCCAAGATTCATCTACACAAAACCCGATCTAACGTTGGTGATAGTCCTACTCTGGGTGGGAGGTTGGGCTGAAAAACAACAGAATTCTCTTCCAACAAACATTCCCATGTTTCTGTGATCTTAAAGTCAGGCCAATGCACATGTCTTCAGGATATATTTCAATATAACCTGAATCGCTTTCCTTAAAGACTTTCTTTCTGAACTGAGGGGCTTCATACAAAAGTGCAATAGAAGAAAATTACTATTTTTTAGGGTTTTCTTAATTCCACTCCTTTGAAATGCAAATGCTATTCACTCTGCTGTCTGCTGGAGAGCCAACACATTCAAAAATAGCATCGCATGGGGTCCCATCAAAGACTTCTATCATCACCAGGTGTCTCCTCAGTATGAAGAGATTTCTTAGAACAGGAAAATAAAGTACTGCAAGCTATTTCCCGTATCATGATGTGGTATCTGTCGTACGAACAGAAAACACCTTCTGCAGTAAAACCTCTAGTCTGTAAAAATGCTGTAGACAGTAGATGTCCTTTCCCTTAAAATCAAAAGCCATCTTCTCAAAAAAAATGCATGAAAAAAAAATTAACAACTTTGTCAGGATCTGTTTTGACAACATAATATTTCATATATGCATTAAACTTGGTTTGCATAAGGACGTGCTTGTGTCTGCACGAGAGTGCCTGTGTGTGATCATGTTTCTTCCTCTCTGCGCTGTGAAGAGGAAGCCCGCGTGCGTGTGTTTGTGTACGGTCGCAGGCTTCTTCCTCGCTGCATCGCAAAGAGGAAACGCAAGCTGGGCTTGGCAGCCTGCGTCTTACAGAACCAGCTTTCATCTTCACCCAGGAGCAGACACCGCAACTTTGTTGAGGCTTTGCCTCTTGGAGCTGCCAGTCCCCTTGCTCACAGATAAATACCCTAACAGGATACCACCGTCACCTGCTCTGCTCCTTAACAGAAAATCTGCACCCCCTTGCACAACTTCTCTGACAATCTGCAGAAAAAAAAAAGCAACAAATCTCTTTAACTGACAATATTTGTACTCCAAGCTGCTGTTAGGACAGGTGTTCTGCGGTATTTCTATTTTTGACAGTATCGGCTTCACACAGATGAAAAGGAACACCTGTATTCTAAAAAAACGCCCATAGGAGTAGATGAGGGCGAAGGCAGGTTCATTTTCCATAAGTGCTTCTTTTTCGAAAGTTCCTATTATTTCATTAGGCAAAAGAAAGCAAAAGGGCAGTGCAACTGGCTGCAAAAATTGGTAATGTGTTCTTTCTCAAAGGCAAGTCCAAGGGTGATTTTCGTTAGCGTTAATGGACTGAAGTTCGATAGGTAAGGTGATACAATAAAATATTTCGTTATTTAAAGTTCTTATAAATTAGTTATATTGCTATGATATCTAAAATATATACTTAGTCTTTTTTAGACAGAAAAGTGACAGAAAGTAGGGTGTTATTTGCAGGAAAGGTGTCTCTACAATTGCATTATAGCTTTTTACTGACTATATACTATCAGTTCCAATTCTGATACACCTCTGCATGATTAAGAAAACTCTGCTGAAGCCCTTGAAAGATTCACCTGTGATTTTTCACCCCAGCTCCAAAACCTTTTATAGCCTCTCAGTGCAGTGCTCAGACTGGGTGCCTAATTACACCACCCTGTAAATAGGAAAGCTCTGCAGCTGGAATGTTGTCTAGCTATAACTCCTTTATTAATGCCATATTATCAGTTATAGCTACTCTATATGCAAGCGGTGTGCATGCAACACAGGCGGATGTAAACAATCAGGCCAAACCAGAGCTCTTGTTTCCTTGGCTTTTTTCAGAGCTGTGTTTTCACTGGAAGGCTTAATCGATGTTAAACTGGCGATGTGCCTACACAGCAATCATTTACGTGGTTTAGGAGTACCGTCTCTATAGGTACTATTTTCATTATGGCAGAAAAGAGCTGCCCCGGTGTGCGCAGCCATACCAACACATTGCAAAGTAAACCCACACATAACAAGTCAAACAAGCTACGCCAGTCAATGCACAGTTTTGACAGCACGTTAGGGATCCCTGCCAACACAGCTCTGTCGATCTGGGAACATCTTCACAGAGCCGCAGTGTACGTACAGCTCCGGCTTCGCTGCGTTTGTAGGCAAGCACATGCCGAGTTCAGCCCAGTTTGGGACAGCATAGCCAAACAAGATGTACCCGTTACATTAAACTAAGTTCAAACTATGACTGTGGTCACAAGCATGGTCACCAGGGGGTTGTTTTGCTGCCGTTGAGAAGAGGCTGGCCATTGCAGCAATGCCTGCCGAGTCTCGGGCGGCGGGGTGTAGGTGTGGGCTCTGCCGCTGCTGTGCTGCATTCCAGCAGGCTGGCTGAGACACCGCCCCGCAACTCGTACTAGCAAAGTAGAGATTAGGACACAGAGAAAATGCCAAGGATGGAGGGGTGGGGTTAACCCCAGCACTTTCCCATTTAGGGTGTCTAACAAGTAACAGCCCCTGATGATCAGCCCATGGTTCTTGCTCAGTCTGGGGGTCCTCGCTGATGGCGGCCCCAGGCCGGTGAACTCGCAGCATGGTGCCGCCGAGCAGTGGAGCGAAGTAAGCCTCAGCCAGCCCGCCTTGCCAGAGGGAGAATCACTGGGGCGTGCTGTTCGTCAGGGTGGTTTTGGGGGGAAGTGTGCCTGAAAGGAAAAAGGGGAAACCCGAGATGACACCCCTCAATGCCAAGGTAAACATTAATCTGTGTCCAAAAATGCATATTTGGTCAGTTCGGTAGCAAATAGCTTGAGCTTTGAGTGTTTATTTTTCTTCCTCTAATAGTAGTGTTTAGCAATGTTTTTTTAGACCTGCCAAGGCTCTGGGTTCCTAATATATCTCTGCTTGCCTCACTGCAGTTACACCAGAGGCTAATTTGGCCCTTTAATCATTTGGGCTTGCTGATCACTCTGGGCGTGCTGCTTGCTCGGCAGATTTTCTGGAGGACTGGAATTTCTTGTGGAATTCTGTTCTGTGAGGCAATGGCTGTGTGGGCAGCGAGTCCTCTTCAACATCGGTCTGAGCACAGTCATTAGAGGATGTGCTCTTGACGCTGTTGCTTCATCGGTAATCACCTCTTCATCTCTGTCTCCTTCAGGCTCACTTTTCTGCTCATCACTTCCACTGTTTGTCACTACAGAGAAAATGGACTCATGACTTTCCCCTGAACATAAATAGGCTCTTTTCCATTTAACTAATATTCCTGTTATAGTGTTTTGTAACAAGGCAATCAGTAGAAGCGAGTAATGTATGCTTTCTTTGCCACAGATACTAATCTAATACTGCCGCAGCAAAGAAAAGCATGCCAGGCAGTAAGGGAAGTCAGTGGAGCAAACACAGTAATCGCTGGCCAGAAATAGAGATCCTCAGTCAAGGGCCCAAATTCACCTCAACCCAGTGGGAAAGACTTTCCTCTACAAACATTTATATTGGTAGCTCTCAGCATTTCGGTTTTGTATTCTGAAATACAGATAGATTGCTTATCAACAGCCTTATAAACAAGAGAGAGGTAGAAACACAAAAGAGGTCCAAGGGTCACTGATGAGAGAAGGAACAAAGACAGTGAATATCAGAGCTGGAGAGTGAGGGGAAACAGGCTGAGGAGCTGACGGAGGAGGAAGCCTTAGTAAGAGAGATGGAAAAGGGCCGGAGGCAAAAAGCAGAACTTCAGACATCTGGATAAACATAAAACGTGAAACTTGGAGAAGGTCTCCTTTCGTAAAGGAGAAAGTTTGCGGTTTCTCTTTCATTTTTAACAGTCCTACGTGATGTACTTATTGTTTACCTTTTGTTGTCCTTCTTTCCGTAATGATGCTACTCATAAAAAAACCTGAATTGATAGATACAGTGTATATTTAAAACTATCATTATACACGTATTAATTATTGTTTCTTTACGTGTGCTACCTTGAGTCTGGGCTGGGGCTCAGCTGTGCAATGCTCTGTGTATAATGCTCTGCGTAGGAGACAGCCCCTGTTACCTGTGAACTCGTGCAGAGGATCAAGCTCATGCTAAGTGCATGTGCACCTCAGTACTTAACTACGTGCGCAGATTCGGGCCTAACAAAAACCTTAAACACATGCTTACCATTAAGCCGTGAGTGACCGTTGAAACATAAAGCGTGTGCTTACATGCCTTGCCAGACCGTAGCCCTCCTGATCACAGCTTTGTTTGAACTAGAACAATATACCCGACTGAAGATTATGCACATACGTAGTACCTTCTACTTCAAAGTCTGAGAAAGCTTTACAAACTAGAACAAATATAATACCATATTGTTCCCAAAAGGTAAGGAAGTATTCTCCTGGCATACGTGAGAAGGAGACAGAATAAACGTGAATGAATTTTAAAGTTTGTGGTTTTTAAAAAGTACATGAGAATACTTAAAAAATTCCTACGTGGTAAAAATTAGTTTTAGTGCTATGCAGAATTGCTTAAAATGATGTTTCAAGTGGCATTATCTGCTGAACCAATGATTGGTCCAATAAAAGATACTGCCTCACCTTACAAACCTTGTTCTCTAATATTCTTAGACCGTCTGGGCTACTTACATCATCACGACCACTAAAAAGGGAGGTCCCCGTGTTTAATGTCACTTTTAAGAAATACAGTTTGCTTCTCTTTGTGAGTAAGCTTAAAGGTGACAGAATCATAGCTGCTACGGCACACCAGTTCACCCTTCTTTTTGGCCAAATTCCTCCGGTCTCTAAGAGAATCTAGTCCGTCTATTTGTTAAATATTTAAGCAGTGTTGCTTTAACACTACAAACACCAGAAGGATTAAAAGGCTAATTAAGGGGATAATCTCTTGCCTTTCAAGGTGATAAAGATGATCTCAGGATAAATACCAGTAAACTAAACCCAGGGTATTTTAGCAGAAAGGAAAAATCAGAAATATTATGGAATTCAAAAGAATAAGTGATATTACTTGTTTAGGTGTCTTGGGATTTCCAGGCCTAAACTGCAGCCAACATATGGCAAAAGTCCGAAAGAAAACTGGGCCGGTACTAAGAGGCTGATGCAAAAGCATTTTAGAGGTGAAGTGGTGGAGTCACCGATGGAGATCTCTAATATTTATTCCATCGAACAGCCTGATGATTTCAGGATGGTAAAAAAATCTGAATTTTCTTACAACTATGCGTCTCAGGATGGGATTTGTCTTCCCAGCCCTGGTACTTCAGGTTGCAACTGCTCTACAAAATACAGTCAGACTGTTGGTGGAGGAGCTTTATTTGGAAGGAGTAGTAACTGACTGAACTGACAGTTATTATCAGGCGTGTAAGGATAGGAAAAATGGTTTGATGATACTGGAATGTCTTTCTCCTGGACACTGCACATTTTAAATAAGTTTTGAACATGTTAAGATAAATGATTGTCACAGATGCTACAAGTAGAAACGCACAAAAAAAAAATCACAACAAATCTTAGCAGAGTTCCAGTTTTGCAAATTCAGCGAGTGCAGACAAATGTAAAAAAAAACCATATATTTTTAAATTTTTATCTGAGCACAACATTTCAAGGTGGGTCCATCCCTTGCAACAGATCATGGAACGCAGACAGCGAGCAAGCCAGGATGTACAGACACTAGTCTTGAATAATAGCAAGGGTCTATTTCAGGTTTATTTCTGTGTTCTTTTTCAAGTAAAGGTGTTGGGTAATTGGAAGATAAAGTCAATTTTTTTAAGCACGAAGTAATTATGCTAGATTAAGATACTGAAAATTATTCACATAGTTTATAAACTGCCAGGTTGTGGAGTACAGATGTTGCATCGGCCATACAGGAAACTTACTCAATCTGTTTTAAAATCTGTGTTTCAGGGACTTTGATGAGAGTATGGCTTAACTTATTCCTAACATGCTAAAGCTAGGAAGTATGAAAATTAATTTTTCGCTGGTTTCTTGGTAAAATGAGGTAAAAGTGTTTTCTGTTACTAGACAAAGTCAGGTTACATAGACATAAAAGACACTGTTCTTCTCTGACTGAAGTCAAAATTCTTATTAACATGAAAGGGAGCAATATGAAACCTATGATCTTGAAAGGAAGTAACAGTAGTATTGCATCTGTAGAATAACAGGAACATGCTTTGAATGCTGGAATACACGCTGCATTTTGTTTACACTTCGACGAATTACTTATTGCAATATTTGCATAGTGTTCAGTTCTGTTTAATTACAGCTGTCTGCGAGGAAGAGTTCAATGGTGTAGGCACCAGATTCAAACCAGATTTCTTTCTAGAGCCGTAAAGTCTAATTCCGGTGAGATGGACACAGACTTTCATCCGTATGAACGCGAAGATTGTTTCAGACAGTCTAACATATGAGGCCTTTTCTTCTTCGCCCCCTTTGGAGACATTAAATGGTGATGCCTTGCCTGCCTTCTTGGCTGTTAAAGATCCCTTAGGCCTTATTTCATAAGAGAAGGGAGGTAGCTTGACTAAAAAGATCCCCATTCCTTTGCCATACTGAATGTGGGCCAGAGACGCCTCCTTTTCACCGGCGATGTGCTCCTGGTGTAAATACACACTATTAGACGTACGTATGATTGTCTGCGTGAATAGTGCACAAAGGTAAAAGGAAAGAAAATGATATGGAGGCAGGCTCGAGAAACGTGCGAGGGACGCTGGTCCTGCCGCCGCTCGCTGCTGTCCCCTCACCGCCTCGCCTTCCCCACGCCACAGTCAGCCTCTCCCAGATTTCAGGCTCATTTAGGGCGCAGGCCTTTTACTGGAGGAGTTTGGTGTCTGCCCTTGCCTGTGAAGTTCCCGGTGCAGCCACGGAGCTGCACAACCCCCTATCAGGGACAGCCACGGTGTTTCTAGAAAGCTCCATGAGAATCAAGGCCACTCCTCGCTTTCTGAGGGGAAGCCGGAGGTTGGTCGGGCTGAGGCGGGAGGCGGGCAGGGTGCTGGGAGCCATTGTGAGGCGCCCGGCCTGCAGGGGGCGCCCCCCCCCGCCCTGCCCGGGAGGCGGTGCTTGGCGGCGGCCCGCCCAACGAGGGGCGGGGGCGTGGCCGGCTCGGCGCGCCCCGCC
>VYZW01037490.1:1294-28242 GCA_013401315.1 Balaeniceps rex | reverse complement strand
GCATGGACAGTGTTCAACTGGCTTTTGCAGCGTATTAAATACCTTCTCTGGCTAAACAGCTTGTGGAATGGAATTAAATTGTTTCTTTCTGTCTGTTCTTTATCTGGCAGACAAATATCACAATAGCTAGTAATAGTATTATACAGTAATATGATAACTGGATTTAGAAAGAAACCAAACCAATTTTGAGAACAGATAAAGAAAACTACTTCAGAGACATTGCTTCAGTGCTGTCTCTGTTCGTAAAAGAAAAATAACTTTTTTCAGAGGCTGTGGTTATACTGTTCTCAGTTTTCAGAGGCTTTCTGCTGGAACAGCATTGCTGCTTAAGAGCCCGGAGAGCCCTGCAAGCTCCTAATGTGCAGCAAGCCCTATCGCCTTGCTTTGGCTCAGCCTGACCCTCACATCGAGTAGCAGAACGATTTCCATTTCCCTGTGCTCAGAGTTAGATAAGGAGATTGCTGCCTTTTTTGGTCTCCTGGAATGGTGCTTGTGTTCTGCAGACTCTGCAAACTGAGCCGTGTGGAGAAGGCAGTGAGATCTGGATAGCACGGTTTCATGTTATGTGGGTGTCCTGTATGAGCTGTGGGTTCACCACCTATGCAAAAAGAGAGAAAGTCCCTTTCCTTATCAGGAGGAATTTTGGGTTACACACCACTGAAAAAAAGGCAAGGACCTTAAGTCAAATTTGTCTCATAAATAGCAATGATTTAAAGGCTGAGCATGCTTATGCTTTATGCTTCTCAGAGTGTACAAATACAAATTAATTAAAGGTTACTCCAGGCTGTATATCAAAACCTGTTTACCAAAATATTTCTTAGAATTTGTCTGAGGAAGGAGTGCAGCTGAATTCAATTTGGGAGTAAGTAAGAAGTGCACATTTCAATCCTGGTATGGTCTTAAACGTGGCTTATACATTTCGTGTGAGCGTGAAGCCAGCTCGTGACCTTATCGTCTGCCCTAAGGAACGCATGCCACAAAGCATAAACTGGAATCTGACCTCCTTGCTCCAGGGTAGTGGTAATTTATGTCTCTCTTTGGTGGGAAGTAGTTTTTTTTTTTTAATTTGTGCCTAGTTTGCTGCAGCACAAAGGGAGGAAAACAGTAGAGCTGTCCTTCACATCACCTCCACTCCCCTCTTACTCCCCTATGCATGGTGTACAGCACGTCTGAGTTGCTGGTGCTGTTTCCTCTGTGCCACTAGTGTCAGTGACTTTACACAGTCTCTGTGCTGCTGTGCAGAACAGTCCCTGAGGCAGGCTTGAGGCCAAATTAGTTGCTTGTCCATCTCCTTTGCCTGCCACCAGGCTTTGGGAGCCAGCTTGGGGCAACCCTACTGATAGTCCTAAAGAGATTATGTATGGAGCTTTGCGCTTGAGACACCCTTAGCATTTAACTGTCCAACCTCCAACTATCTTGTTAGCCTCTGTAGTCATACTATTAGGCAAATGAGATGATCATGTATCCTAGTAAAAGAGGTGTAAGTACTATCTGCTACAAAGAGGTGGAGTTTATAGGATTCTGACGAAGTTCAACAGGAGTGTATGGATACAGCCAATTTGACTGTGACAATCTAGAATATTATAAAGCATAGCTAAGTCTTGAATTTGGTGTTATATGCATACTGTAAGTTAGCCAAGACTGAAGTACCCCTAGTTTCATATAGTTAAGACATCTTGTGGTAGAGAATATATACAAGTTTTCTTTTGTTGCATATAATAGTGAAACTGAAGTTAGAGCTTGATATTTTAAGTTAATTGCTTCCCCTATAGAAATGTTCACAAGGAGCAGTGTATTTTTGGATGCACTCCCTTCCTTCTAGTTCACGTGTTGGCTTGTGGCTATGGTTTGGTCCAGAACAGGAAGAACAAAATTGTGGTCCAATGAAGCCTATGTAAAGCCCTCATAATATAAGCCTAAGTGTGAACTATGTTTGCGTGTGTAAAAGACTGCATGTGACATATAAATGAAATATTGAAGATGCAGCTCAAGGACATTATACTATACTATACTAAACAGTGAAAGAGAAGGACAAAATAGAGAATTGTGCTTGATTTCCACACCCCTCCTCAACCCACTGGATATTTTTATTGGAAGCAGTTAAGTGTGTTGATAGAGATTTCATATTTCAGAAGGGAATGTAGTTTGGCAAAGTATCCTAGCTTTCAAGACAGACAGATGAATAAAGAGTCACCTTTAAAATCCCCATAGAATAAACTGTTGAGAAACAAAACAGACACATGGAGAGACCATCTGCAAATTCTCTGAATGTGCAGAGCTGTAGAATACCATCCAGTCTGATATCAAATAATTTTTAAG
Organism: Balaeniceps rex; assembly: GCA_013401315.1. Taxonomy (NCBI): domain Eukaryota; kingdom Metazoa; phylum Chordata; class Aves; order Pelecaniformes; family Balaenicipitidae; genus Balaeniceps; species Balaeniceps rex. The sequence goes on along the minus strand of VYZW01037490.1, from coordinate 25,923 downwards.
CATGGTAAAATGGTACATATACATCTGTCATATTAAGAAAGAGAAAAGATTAGACTTTTGTTCTTGTTTATGATCTCTCATAGCAGCTACTACCCCAGTATTTATACATTGAGCAGATCTGCAAGCAGTGGCACATGGTAGACTTCAAACAAAAACATGTCTCTTTCTGGCTCAAGAGAGTCCAGGCAGGGTTGCAGGTTTTCATCTTTGCCTACTGGGAAAAATTTATTAGGCAAGTAGAAATATTCCCAAGGCTGGCAGATAGTAGACTAAAGCCATGTAGCATTTTCTTTACTGCTGATGTCCCCTTGGCCATGAATGTTTTCTCTCCAGTGCTCACATACCTAAGCCTTGCTTCTGTAAACTAAGCTGGTCAAATGGATTGCAGTTATCTAGGTGAGCCACGGAAAGAGAGGTCACTAAGGTAACTGTGGCCTAGGCAACTTATGAATCATGCCCAGAGTTTCATTTGGAAACAGAATTGTGTTGAAAGTCAGCAAAGAGAGACTGTATTTTCATGTCCTGCATGGGAAGCAGGCTCCTGTGCTCCGCAAAGACTGAAGCATATGCATTCTTTCCTCCTTCAGTGTAAAATTCAGTGCAGAGCATTAGAGCAATCTAATGCTTTCCTTTTTTTTAAAAACAAACACACACCGTCCAGAACTAGCTGTGTGCATAGCAGATGTCAGAGAATCTGCACTACTTTGACAAACCTGAACAGATGCCTCTGTAAGGTGATAGACTACTGGCTTAACTTTTTCTTCAAAGTATTTTCCTCTTGCTATCAGCAACTGCTCTGTTCTGTTTGGATTTAGGATAAGTCAGCTGTTACTTATCCAAGTTCTTCTATCTGAATCTTGAGATGATGCAATGATGATTATATAGGAGGAAAACAAGAAGCAGAGCTGAACATTCTTCTTCTGTACGGATTTTGAAGTGGACAGAGGTAGCATCATTCCCTACAATGTCTGCACAGATAATAAGTTGTAGTAAAAAGAAGATGCCTATCACTGCTGTTTGACTAAAATCATACAATCCATGCGTGCCACACAACCAGCTCTCTGGTGGCTGCTGTAGTATTGTACAAGAGTTCTGATATTGTGAGTGGTGTGAGCGTTGAATTCTCACTTCTTGCAGCTTCAAGGAGGCTGGGGAAGGACTAGTACAGGGAAGAGGGGTGCTGCTGTGCAGGCACCAGGAGATCAAGATTCAGTTCTCATCTTTGCTACAATCTCTCTTTCTAATCTTGGACAAATAATTTAACTTCCCTGTGATTCAGTTCATGATATCTACACTATAAATTCCTGCTTGTTAATAGTCCCTTTTATTCTGTCAGAAAATGAGGTGAGTAAAATGTGACAACTAAGCAGGGCGATAAGCCATTCCAGAGGTTAAGGACATCTGGTCTCTGATATTTGTGTTTAACAAGAGATGTAGTGTATAATGATTCCTAGTGGAATGGTGTTTCAAGTGGTGCCAAAATTAATAAAGATAACCTACGGTCTGGCAGTCTCTTTTTCTTCCACCTGGGCATTCTCATGCTGAACGCAGCGGCAAACCCTTGGTGTCCATCTCCCTTCCTCCCTCCCAGTCTTTTCCCTCCCACTTAACAAGTTCTATTTATATATCTTCTAATATGTTTAAGTTGTGGAGGGAGATGGATTTTCTATCACAACTGAACTAAAAGGAATTACAAAAGTTTTTTCAGGGAAATCATTGGTCAACGGAACTTGCACTCTTCCAAACAGTGAACTGATATTTAACTGTCTTGATCAGATTAGACTACCCCATCTTCCCTCTCTATGAGTAAAACCACAGTAGTTAGAGGAGAGGTCCCTCTGTCCAAGAACTAAAGGCATGTTTGTGGCAAACTGTGGCTATTTCTGTCTGCTCAGTGATTTTCCTAGGAATGATAATTTGAGTATGGAGAGACAACTGATATAGTCTACCACAGTAAGGCTTTGATCAAAGTCCACGGCAGTTTTCCCCAGCATTTGGATGGTTTTGTTGCTGAGAAAGTGGCTGTATTTTTTGGCTGGTTTGCCAGCTCTGCCTTTCTTAAGGAGAAAGTGATAATGTCCATTAGCATTTTAACCAGCAAAATGGGACAGGATTTTATCAGTCCATGTCCAGTGTAACCACTGTTTGTAGCATCTCACACCTTCTATCTTTTTCTTTTCATCTTCTGTCATTTTATCCCATCCTTTGATTTCTCATTCAACCTTTGGCCACTAGTTCATCACAGCATCATCATTATTTTGTAGGTTTTGCTAGATTACTTCTGAGAGGATTATTCCCAAGGAAGATATTTGTTCCCTTTAAAGTCTTTTGAAGTGCTTAACTTCCATCATTATTTTCTTAATCAGTATTTTTTTTAAAAAGTCAACATACTTCTGTCTTAGGAAAACATTCATTTCAGTAACTATGTAATCATTAAACTTCATTTTGAAAAAGTCATGTAACTGCAAGGTTTTTGTATCGTATCAGATGTTTGCATAGTTGGCTGCTCATCTGCACACCTGGTTCTGGTGATATTGGCTCTATTCATACAAATAAAAGACTGTGGGAGCAAGCCTCTAACTGATGAAAAACAGTTAGAAGTTTCTATCTTCCACCTCCCCAACAATTTCCAAACCGCACATATGATTACAAAAATCTCAATATTTAAATGATGTATTCTAAGTTGAATTCCTTTTTACCAAAAAGTGCACTAGGCTTCCAAAAACTGCACCCAGGCGAAGTGGTTCACTAAATTGTTAGCAAAGTTGTCACCCTTCAAGATCTGTGTTTCTGTGCCAACAAACTGGTTTTAGTATCTCTGCTAGCCAGGTATAGTTGGATGAGTGGCACATTCTGAGGCTGTGGAAGGTTAGTAGTGGCCCTGAAGTATGGAAGCAGATGAAGGGAGCTGGTGAAAGAGCATCACAGCTATGGTGACTGTTATGGGGGTAAACCTCTAAGGAAGTTCACCAAGGAGTGGTTTGCACTATTGTGGGAGATTTGATTTCAGTACTTGCAGGCATAGCTGTGACTGGCTTTAGTCTCCATAGTTTCTGTAATGATAGCTGTGAAGGGCATTAGGCTTCAGCATGGCTTAGCAAGATGTCCAGGGAACTGAACAACCCATGCTGAGGCCCATGTGGGATTGGCCTCCATGTTAGCTGATTCAGGTATGTCTGTCTGTGTTGCAGTTGTTCCTTCTCCCTGTAGTACAAACCTCTAAAGCAGAGCAATGGCATGGAATGCAAAAGGCTGCTAGCTAGGGCCAGTAATACCCTAATGGAAGTCCTACCTCTTACCCTCATGATTTTATCTAATGTGCTTTACATATGTTTTTGCAGATAAACCAGACCCGCCTGCCGGAACACCTTGCGCATCAGACATACGGAGTTCCTCCCTCACTCTCTCATGGTATGGTTCCTCTTACGATGGTGGAAGTGCGGTGCAGTCCTACACTGTGGAGATCTGGAACTCAGTGGATAACAAATGGACAGATCTCACTACCTGCCGCAGCACCTCTTTCAACGTGCAGGACCTGCAGGCTGACCGGGAGTACAAATTCCGTGTGCGAGCTGCTAACGTGTACGGCATCAGCGAGCCCAGTCAAGAATCCGAGCTGGTAAAAGTTGGAGAGAAACAAGAAGGTTAGTTTTTAAGAGAAAAAAAAAATTTAAATTAAATTAAACAATATCTTAACAGTTCCCCAGTGAGGTCAGGCAGCTGTAGACACTCCTTCGCATGTGTCTCTGTGCAATGAATGCTTATGCTGGCTGTAAGTATGCTGAAGTCCCTTCGCAGACTTCATGTAGGTGTCTGAGCATATAAGCTGTGCATGCACCCAGTCTGGAAACTTGGCTTCAGGGTTCCCAAAACCCTGCCTTGTGAAAGCAACCAATAATTCGACTTCTGGCTTGCTGTGTGTTCTGGCTGACAGACTTCTGTCGTTCAGTGTAATAGGAGATGAAACCTTTCACACGTTAAGTTACACATTCAGACCACACTCAGTTGGAAAATGATACTTGGTGGCTTACCTGAAACATACTGATGGATTCATTACACTCTATACTGGACACACCATGGAAAACCAAGCCATAAACACTATCCCAAATTTCCTTTTGGAAAAAGTAAGTATGCTTGCTGCTAGCCAAGCACTGAATATGCAGCAGAAACTGCATTAGCCTCTCATACTTAGTTGTAGTTCCCATGCTTCAAATCCCAGCATGGTAGAGCACCTCAGTCCTGTTGCCCCCGGTACACCAATCTTGTGAATTCAAGTCTATCCACTTAGCATGTTGTTTTTGCAGTGTTATGGGTGCTAAAAATATTTTTTAAGGTTTTTGATTAGAGTTGCACATACTTGTAAAAATATTTTTTGGTATCTTTTGCCTCTTACTTTTTGCTTAAGATCTTCTCAAAGGACTAATGGGAAGAGCTGGAGCATTTTCAAAATTATTCGGAAACTGGTACCAAAATTTTAAACACACACAAAAATCAGCATTATTTTTTAAAAACAGATATTGGATGCATATTTTTGTGCACACTCACATCTACCTGCTGTGCAAGGATCTCTTTGATAGTCACACCACACTGAAAAGCCCTGACCAGGAATAATTATTTTGCCATTTTTCCTGTCTTTGAGGAGTGGACTGTGTGTTGGTATCTCTCCCTCCTTACTTATGTATGCGGGGCTTTGGAGTTTTAAGTGTCTCACATGATCCTTGTGGTGTTATCTTTTATTGCCACAGCAAGACAAAATGATAGCAAAGTGGTGCAGCATCATCCAACTGTGTAAGCCTTTCAACAGACATTCCAAACAAAAATAAACAATATTTCTCTTCAAATGCTAAATTGGATGCATTCTGAGAAATTACTTTCCTCTATTTTAAAGATTTAAAACCTGATCTAAATCAAGATGCAGCTTCTTTTCAAAGGGGGGAAAATAACATTAGGTGTAGCAATAAAATTGGAAGGAAGCTAGATGGTATTGGCTCTTCATAATAAAATTCCCTGTGTTTGAATGCCCTCTTTCTTTAGTTGCAGGACAAACACCTTCCAGAGTTGGGAACCTGACTCTTCCCTACATTTGTTTTTCCTAGAGCAAGCACTACTTGTACTGGACCAAAGCAAACGAGCTATTTTTCTTTTTAAGACTGAGAGTTTTCTTACATAGATTTAATACAAAAAGGCTAGAAAGTGTATGAATCATTGTGATACATACAAAAGCCAGCAAAAAAAAAGTTGTTTTGAGTGAAAAGAAAATGTGTTCTGTTTGCAGGAGGGTGGGTTGTCTTGGTGCTCTCAACACCAGGGCTTCATGATTTTAATTCTTGGTACTGCAGCTAGCGTGGAGAAAGGGCAAGTCATATAAAGCGTGATTTTTCAAGTGTGTGAATATAACTGGTGCTTTAATTAAAGGCAGTGGAAAATGCATGTGCTCAGCACCTCTCAAAGTCTGGACTTTAAGCTGCCATCTATATAAACACTTAGCTGAGTAACTAGGGATTTTCCTTTGCTGCAAGAAAGACTGATTACTGATTTTCATACTGAGGTGGCCAGTGCATATTAGCAATCTCAATGTAATCCTAGTGAAGAAAGGCATGGCTAACTTTTCACTGTGCATTTAAAGAAAACAGCTACTAAAATAAGGTTGTAGGTCGCAACAGATTAAACTAGGCATTGCCATGTTTGAGGAAAATTTGGTACCATTAACTCACTTCTGAGAAAGGTTTTAGCACAGTTACCAAGCTCAGATATGTTCTGCTTATCTAATCTGGGCTTCCACTGGTGGACCAAAATGTTTCTAGTTCATGGCTTCAATATAGTGTTGCTGCAGAACTGGGAACCGACTTCTTTGTCTAATCAGTATTTGGCAGACATTAACTATTGGCAATGTGGTTGGGATCAACTCCCTTATGCAGCCCTTAAAAGGGGAGGAAAATGTGATGTGCTCTATGCAAGTGTGGTTTCTAGCCGAGGAAGATCTGAGGACAGCTACCCCTGAGTGGGGAGGGCTCACTTCCCTCCCTGCCTTTCTGGTAAATCACTGCAAACCAGCTGGTCTGTGCTGGGACACAGAAGGGTTGCAAATCCAGAAAAAAAGAGAGAAGGGCTTTAGTAACAGATTATATCTACTTGATTGGCTTTGCTACCAGAACACAGATGCAGCATTATGTGTTGGATGTGAAAAGGTGATGCCCATGCATCAGACCAGCTATCTGCTCACGCTGCACCCTTTTTTTCTGTTGTTTTCTTCTCATCTGCTGCATATAACTCCATACTCTAAAGCACCTAACAGCATCCAGAGTACCGCATTAATGTTTCATAACATAAAGCTGTGGACACAGTGGGGATAAATCACTTGGTTAGGCTTGCACTCTACGATGGCAAAGTGCAGCTTCAGCGGCTAAAGGGAGAATTGTACAGGTCACTGTGCAACTGCCTTTGCAGTTTCTCAAATTACTGGTCATAGCCACAGGTCTTCGGAGCAAGCCCAAGCAGTGTAATATGTAACAACATTCCACCTACAACCCCTTTCCCCTCATGCTTGCAGGCAACATAGGGAACACCACACAAACCAGTGTTACTGACAGTTCATGCACATGAAAATTAAAAATGACAATCAAGACACTCAGGCCAGCTTTTACTCTCTCTTATGTCACTGGGCTTGCCAATGTCTCTGCCTGCCTTTGAGTACACCTGCAGAACTGAGGCTCCATTTGGACCGCAATGATTTCAAAATTCAGCCATGCTTAGGAAAGTGCATGCTGTCCAAGTTTTCTAGTCATCTTGAGTCTGAAAAATTTGTCTTGATGCTTTGCAGGAAATCTTTTCATGTACAAACTTGCTTTACTTTTGGATTTGCAATCTAAAAAATGCATAGAAAAGCCATAAAAGGATTTGTCATTGAACCAGAAGTGTTGTTATTGATTTTAATATTGTTAATTTATTTTCTGTTTCACTAAGGCATTCCTAAAGCTATTTATTAGATTACTTTGAACTGATTCAGTATGCTGATGTTTCTAGTAGGCAGGTATAATAGACAAGTACTGCAAAACACATTAACTTGATTTATTAAGAAATGGTGACCAGATTGTGATTGTGTAGTCAATAGTCACATAGAAGTGGTGAAGAGATTTTAATTATGAAGTTAATGCACAAACTCCCTGACTGCTTTTTGCTGCTTAGCCATAGGGTCTACCAGTTGCCCATGTTACAGTGAATAATTTGACTATCTTATGTAAGTACCATATCCTATATAATAAGTTATTCATGTCTTTTTATTTTCATCATAGAACTTAAAGAGGACGAAGTGGAGCTTTCTGATGATGGTAAGAAGTTCATATTTTAATCAGGACAAATGCAAATCTGTGGTTTTAATCCATGGTTTATGGAGGTTTTAATCATGGTCCTTAATACTTATTTGTAGAAGGGAAAGAAACAGAGGTCGACTATCGGACGGTTACTATCAACACTGAACAAAAAGTTTCAGATGTCTATAATATTGAAGAAAGACTGGGATCGTAAGTACTATGTTGTGCTTTTGAAGACATGGAGTTTTCGAGGCTACCAGTCAATTATAAGGATCATGTGCATTCATTCTTTGACAGTGTCTTGCACTTTCAACATTCCAGCTGGGCTCCTCTCTTGCAGTAAAAATAGATTTTAACATATGTTGGCCTCCACTCCATGAAGATCCTTTATTCCTATTAATTGAGAATTTTAAATAGGCACTACATACATTTCTGGCAAGGAAAATGGAGCGCATAAATGAATAAAACTAGAGGATTAATTCGTTGTTCAGTGTCCTAAAAGCTAGCTGAAAAAAGGTACACATTGTGTACTTGCACTTCCATTATATCCATTAGTGGTAATAAGATTATCCTGCCCACAGGCTAGAATCTCTGTGGACAGCGGTCATAATCCCAACAGCATTAATAGTATTGCTCCGTGAAGGTCAATGATTAGCCTGGCTGTGTTTCTCAGTGCCCAAACTCGTGGTTACGTGAATTGCATGCCATGATAATCTTTCAGCAATTTGTGCTGCTGGTGGTGCTGAAGGCCAGGGGATCCTGTATGCTGCCATTAACAAATCTTGATAAGTGTATTGTAGAGGTAGGACTGTACACATACAGCGATGTGAAATAATAGTACTGAAGCCTCTAGCATTCAGATTCTGATTTCACCTATATCCTATATCTTATACCTGAGATGTCTGCTATCTGCTGCCTCTTTGGAGGTGTATGACCTATAGAAAACTGCGTGCAGAAAAACTTGAGTCACATGAATTAAAGCCTGGAGTACATTTTTTGAACCCTCTTCTATAAAACTTGCTAATTGGAATAGTGGGGTATCTAAATGGGGTACTCATGCAAAAGTTCTTGCAGATTACTCTGCACAAAATCAGTACAGAACAGTACTTGATATGAAGACATTTTTATTTCAGAATGGAGTGGTTGTGCTGGAATATTTAGTAAAATGTTGCTATTCATGGTGGCCCATACATTGCAAAAATGTTTTATGGAAATAGTTATATATTTTCAGGGGGAAATTTGGACAAGTCTTTAGGCTTGTTGAAAAGAAGACTGGAAAAGTTTGGGCAGGAAAATTTTTCAAAGCATATTCTGCTAAGGACAAAGAAAATATAAGGGAAGAAATCAGCATCATGAACTGTCTACATCATCCAAAACTTGTCCAATGTGTAGATGCCTTTGAAGAAAAAGCCAACATTGTTATGGTCTTGGAAATGTAAGTATAAAGCAGATCACACTAACAAAGCTAATAATGTTGAAAATAATTGTGCATACAAAAGTAGCAACTTATCTAGACATGGGACTGTCAAAAGATTCAGCATCTGCAGGGCCTGGATGGTTTTCTCGTCTTGCAGGTTTTTCCAAGTATTTATCCAACTTGTTTAAACTGTGTAAGTGAGTCTGTGTTGTATCTCTTACAAATCAGTGAAGATGTGTTACAGTCTTTATGGTCTAGTTTGCTTGGGTTTTAATCAGGTACATGTGGTGGTTTTCTGCAGCTCAATTTTATTGCCAACTTGGGAAGGGAGAGGAAAAAAGTTAGCTGCAATTTGGGCTTGCATTTAGAACCAAAATATGTTTAAGGAGGAGAAAAAAAATTTTTTTCTTAGGCAGTTCTAAACAGGTATTGAAGAAGCTTATGTCATATTTCACTTAAACACTGATCAGTTGTCTCTTGCAGAGAATTGAATGTTGGTGCACAACAGATAGTAGGAGAGAAAGATATGCTTGAGAATGCAAACATCTAAGCTACATTCTAACAAAATTGTTGAATTTCCATGGATAATCCACCCAGGCAAATTTATAGTACCCAAGAGGTATTGGGAACACTTCAGTTTTCATCAAGTGCTATATCCAGCTTTTATATTTTTAAGAGACCTTAAAGGATTAGTCTGATGTGTTTTTACTGCAACAACATAAATACTCTGATTGCAAAACATTTATTTATAATAAGGGAGTGCTGCCTGAAAAATCTTCCCACAGGTGAACACCTGTTCTAAATCTAGATCAGTAGATGCAGAAAGATTGGTTACACTGACTGTTTCCCCCCAAAAACTAAGTAAACATGAATTAATCTGCCCCTAATGTCAATACACAGATTCTCCGTGATGGTCCAGGTGTAGCAGTTGTAGAAGGGAATTTCTCCTTTATTTGAAAGTCATTGCACTCTTCAGCCAAAGCTATACAATTAAGAAAAGCTGAATTTGAAGACAGCCTATGTTGCTGTCTTGTCCTTGCTGAGTGAGATAGCAACACTTATTTTTACCTCCCAGAAATTGTTTGCTTTGAGCTACTTATGCCACACCACTGTGGGAAATAGCAGAAAAGCACCACAAAAGCAGTGTTGTAAAGCATCTCACAGGGCTGTGACTTGGGTATCTTTGTACTTAAAGATAATAGATATTTACTTCCAGAAAAAAAAAGGTTCAGAACATGTTCATGCACCAGAATTCATTATAAGAAAAGAATCTGCACAGCGTGGGATGGAAAGTAATGGTCAGACTTCAAAAACAATAATGACCAACATTTTACATCATCCAAAACACACCTGCTTTGTATGAATCCCATACTTGTGGCAGTAGCAGCTGGAAAGAAAATGAAATCCTGATCTGTGCTGATGTTTTTCCCAAAAAGTGACATCAGTCACTGTTCTGCTGCCACATCTACCTCATGCGCTTTCTGCTGCAAGGAGAAGCAGGTTTTTTACTGGCTGGAAGTGCTGGATAAGATATAAATTGTTAAAAGCAAAAGAGACTATATGTCTGTTGCAGTTGTTTGGCACTTGGCTAGATTATGTGCAAACTACTATTGCACTAGCATATTTCAGAGACTGGATCTCCATTATACAGCCTTGGTATTTATGTGCAAGAAGGTGCTTTTATTTTTAGGTTCAGCAGTTGAGCAAGCTGATGACGGTAAGGGAAGGGAGCCCTACTTAACTTGGAATTGGGAGCTGGCAGACCTAATGGAAAACAAGGAAATGTATAAAGAGTTTTGAATAGCATATGGCTTTACACCCCATTAGTTCCCCCCTGCCAAAACAGGGGGGTTACTTTTTAAAAATATAGAAAAGTGCAATCAAATTCAAAGTAGTTTTGTTAATCAGTCTAATTAGGATGTGATTTTAGTTTGGGGTGGCCACCTTTTCTGGCTTTTGAACCCCCACACTGAAATTTCCATAGTGTCGAGAGCCGTAGGAGGAGGCGTTCTTAAGGCAGCATGCAGGCAGGCAGTAGCAGTCTGTCCCTGCTCTGGAGCGGGTCTGGGCAGTGAGATGCTTGTGTGACACCTTCATGTGAGATGACTTGGTAGCCTCATTACCGAGGCTGACACAGTCCCAGCATGGCAACTGCACCTGTATTGTTAGAGAGCCACTGATGGATATTTCTGGTTTAGGTATTAAGCTAATATTTCTTTGCATATCAAAGAAGTTGTGGGAAATACCTTCAAAAATTCTTAGTATCCAAGCTGTTCTCTTTATTCCCATCAGAGTCTAAATGCATGGATTTCAAATAAATTAAGCTTACCTGCCATCAGTCTCCTTCTAAACCAGATTTTAGCAGTGACTGGAACTTAGCAGCTCCCCCTCCACTCAAATTGGAGCTATCGATGAGGAACACCTTTGGGTTTTTTTTCCTGATAGTCATCCTAAATGTTTCATTTTAATTTTATTCCCATATCTTTCTTATAACTTTTTGAACTTCACCCTCTCTCCTTTTAATATTTGTCATGCCACTATTTTGTATGGTTTGATTTCATATTTATAATAAGTTAAGAATTTTTTATTGTTCATTTAAAATCCAACACTATAATGATTCAAAACGTAGAATCATAGAATCATAGAATGGTTTGGGTTGGAAGGGACCTTAAAGATCATCTAATTCCAACCCCCGTGCCATGGGCAGGGACACCTTCCACTAGACCGGGTTGCTCAACACCCCATCTGACTTGGCCTTGAACACTTCCAGGGATGGGGCTTCCACAGCTTCTCTGGGCAACCTGTTCCAGTGCCTCACCACCCTCAGAGTGAAGAATTTCTTCCTTGTATCTAATCTCAATCTACCCTCTTTCAGTTTACAGCCATTACCCCNCTTCTCTGGGAAACCTGTTCCAGTGCCTCACCACCCTCAGAGTGAAGAATTTCTTCCTTGTATCTAATCTAAATCTACCCTCTTTCAGTTTACAGCCATTACCCCTTGTCCTGTCTCTACATGCCCTTGTAAAAAGTCCCTCTCCAGCTTTCTTGTAGGCCCCCTTGACTTGATGTGCTCTTCCCTGGAAACCCTCCCGTCTACCATTTGCTGGAAGTCAGGGGGAAATCTCAGGCATTTCCTTTTCAAATATAGTGATGTAGTGGTTCCACAATAAGCATCTCAGTGGAAAAAGAACATCTGAAAAATAGTAGCATGCTGTGAATGGCATTCAGCACTGGGAGCTTAATTCCTTTAAATTTTTTACATACTTCAGATAGTTTATTTTGACATAGATCAGAAGAAGATTATTGTATTGCAAATTAAGATTATTAAAGCAAAATTTCAGCAGTAAACTCCATTCAGTTGGCAAGATTTAAGTCGCCACAAGTCACTAAGGTTTTCTCTTCTTTTCGAAGGGAGATTTATTAAAATGCAGTTGAGTATTTGCCTAGGCAGCTCCAAGGTTTCTCACTGTTCCTCCATGACCAAAACCTTATAATAAAAAAATATTTTTAAAATGTGTATTCTGTGACTCTATAGACAGGAATATTTTCCTCTGTGACTTCACCTAGAGAAGACTGAAAAGAGGAGAATCCAGAAAAGAATGAGAGATTTAGATTCTGAACTAGAAAAGAATGAGAGATTTAGATTCTGAACTAGTTGTGACTGTTTGAAGAAAGCCGACTTCTCCTTCTGTGTGTACGTAGAACCTAATCTGCATTGGTTCAATTCAGCTTCCTAACCTGGCAAAAATTAAACTGGGTTTGGCTCAGGATATAAATGCAAAAATATGCATTCTATAAATGCAATTGCAGTTTAATCTAATGATGTTACCAGAGTGTCTAGAGGTACCTGGGTAAAAACAGCATGCAGATGTATTAACAGTAGTTAATTTCCAAACCATATGCTAAAAAGTAGTGCTTGAGACAATGGTACGATTCCTGAAAATTTTTCACTTTAGGGATCTGAAAGCATGGCACTTTTATAGTAAAAATAAGTCATCGTTATCTGTGTTAAATAGTCAAAAAGCAACTGGTACTTTTTAGTATTAGGATGGTTATCATTTGGAATTGCACAGTGCTCCAGATAGAAATATTTTGCATGCAGAGGTTTTCATAAACACCTCCATACTTGTTAATGTCTTACTGAAGTAACAAAATACTAGATCCCCAACTTATCAGAGCTGTTATTCAACAGCTCCAGTCATATTATTTGTTTTATGTTACAAATGTGCTGTAATCCAGTGTAACCTCTCAGTTTGTCAAGCCTATGCTATTCTTACTATTTTCATGTTAACAGGAAACTGCAGTAGCATTTCTAATTATATATTTTCTGAAATCTTATAGCCAAAGCAACAAATGTGTCCAGAACTCCAGATATTTCAATTTCAGTTTAGTACGTGAGGGATATAATCATATATCTGACAACCTGCAAACATTGCAAGGCCAGTTTTCAGTTGTGTGTTTTCTTTCTGTAACTGAAATGTGCAACTACATTTGGCAATAAGCATGAATGTTGCAAAATATTAAGCCATATAAAGACCATGGAGCATTTAATTTACAACAGATTTCTAAAAGCAAAGCTGCTCTTCACCATTTGCTCCTTTCTGCATGGGTCATTTACTCGCTGCATACAAAAAAAGTATTTCCCATCTTTGGATGTAAGCAGATAAACCAGTTGAGTGATTACTCAGAATTTAAAAAAAAAAAACAAACAACCCAAACCACAACTTAAATTTTGCTTTATTAAATCTAAGTTAAAAATGTCCCACTTTAGTTCCACAAACAGTTCAATCCAGGAGATTCTACCCTGGAAAGACCAATTAGTTCACATCTTAAATAAACATAAAAATGGAATTGACCTACAAGGAGCGTGATGATGGCTCAGCTAAAAATACCAGCACTGAAAGAGTTGTGCATTATATCCTTGTCCTGTCATAGCTAAGGAGGAAATTCCCTCTGAGCTGACTTGAGTCAGTAATTTACCCTTTGAGCTTTGCATTCCAATTAACCATATCATTTGAATTCTTCCTTCTTCAGCCTTTCTTTGTCATTCTCAGTCTCTCTTCTTCCCAAATTTTTGCTCATCTACTAGAATTTTTGTCCTCTTTTCCTGGGACCCATCCCATGTATTTTAGTTGTATTTCTAAATTATGGTATCTGCACTTGTGTAGTGATGGAGCACCGGAGGGAAGGAAGCAGTGAGAAACATGAGGTCAGAGTCTGGAGCGGTGTTATACACACGTGTCAGCGGGTGACAATGATACAGCACACACTTTACTGCCAGCTGCAGGTGGCTGAATCCTGAAGGCAGGATGTAAATCCAACTACATCCCTACTGTCTGGGATAACAGTATGAGTGTTTCACAGTCATAACCTGAGAAAGAGATTCAGAATGGAAAAAATCTATTGATTGATACCACACATGAGGTGATTCTTCCTATGTGATCTTTGTGTCTATGGAAAGTGCCATTACAAAACATAGATTGCATCCTGAAGTGACTATTGCAAGCTTGAACTATCTGTATTTCTGTAAAGGAAATAGTTTGATTAGTCCCAAAATGAAAATGCTACAGAAGTCCTCTTTTTATTCTGTCTTTCGTAGGGTTTCTGGAGGAGAACTCTTTGAACGAATCATTGATGAAGACTTTGAACTGACAGAGAGAGAGTGCATTAAATATATGAAGCAGATTTCAGAAGGAGTTCAGTACATCCATAAGCAGGGTATTGTCCACTTGGATTTGAAGCCAGAAAATATTATGTGTGTCAACAAGACTGGTACAAGTATCAAACTCATTGACTTTGGACTTGCAAGAAGATTAGGTAATGACTTTTCTGCCTATTTCAAGATGATGTTGGGAAAAGGGCAGGACAAGCAGTAATTCATACTTACTATTTTATTCTTTCATGTATAAAGAGTAAATAGGCATGTTTCATATAAATAGTTCTGGATTTAGGAAAAATAGAAAAGGGAAAAGGAAGACATTCAAGAGTGAGAGTGGGGCACCTCATCTTCAAGAGTTGTTTGCAGTGAAGTGTATACAAGCTACCTATCTGTTTCTATGGCTAAGGTATCCCTGTAGGATACAAGATAAAATACACAGTAGTAGTAATGTTAACAAATATTTACATTTGCTACAGGAAACCATAAACCAGTAACACTCTGACTGTAAAAAATAGAACAAAACCTTGATCTTCGTGAATACTACAAATCCTTGAAACTTTTGTAACAGCAGGAGTTAACTGATGTTCTAGAAGCCTTTCAGATATGAATAATTGCATTCAATTTACATTGCCCCATTAGTTTTATCATTTCTTATCCTAAACAGCAGCATATTGTCATACATGTTAAACATGGGAGGAATTCTATAAAGAACTGTGTTTTGGTCATGCTCAAAACGATTAATAAAATAGCACTACTTAAAAATAATGCAATGGAATTGGAGGGGGAGAGAAGTTCCATTTGACAAGCTCCTCCTCTTCCTAAACTGTTTTTAGCTGCTTCCTATCATTCATTTTGGACTAAGCTTTCCAACATGCTCTGCAATTTGAAAGCCAAAGACCTTGGAGGGTTCTTGTCTTCATATTGCTCAGCATTAATTCAGCTCTAAAAAGCAGCCCTCCAGTTGTGTTTGTTAGTGTTAAACAATACCAACATCACACACTGATCTTTTTTAATCTTGTATTTTCACGAGAGAAAAAAAATCATTCCAGGAGTTGAAAGGTGTTAAAATACTTTATGAACCTGTTTTACTGGGAGAGCTGAGATTTGTGGCTCTTCTGCCATTAAATTGATTGGGACAACTCATATGAATTGTTACTCTCCATATAAAAGGGCTCACAGCTAGATTCTTAGCTGTAATCTTGTAATCTGCCTTCCCTCTTTAAACAAAATTATATTTAATACTTATTAAAAAGTAGAACAATGATTTTTGTAAGCGTACAGTTTGGAATTACAACCTTCTGGGTTTTGTTATCTGCCTACATGCCGCTCATCCTACTTCTTTTGACACTTAAGTAACAGACTACTGCATATCCAAGAATATAATTTTACTAAAACAAACCAAAAATGGTATGTTGAATGACTAGGGGAAGAGAAATCTGCTTTTCAGATTTTTAGAGTATGTTCAACTCCAAAAGGGTATGACATGAATCTTGGTCACATGGACACTGTGAACTCAGAGATAAGGTGTTTATTTCATTCATTAAAAAAAGAGATCTCTGCCATTTATGTTCCTTCACCAGTATGGAGCCAATAGTTTTCTGGGAGCATGAACTGGATTTTGTTCTAGTTGAGGAAACAAATGAACTGTTAAGTAAGTTCCAGTGCTGAAGTTTTTGTTATCAGAGGTGTGTGAAAGACTTCATCCCGTGACGTTCAAGCTGTCAGCCTGAAAACTATACATTTACTGCTGAACTGAGTGGATTTCATCAACAAGAGATATAATGTAACCACAGAATGGCCTTTTTATAGAAATTTCTTCAACTACCTTTTTAACTTCAAACTGCAGTTCAACCTACATTTAGCAAAAGGAAGATCCTATTTTCAGTAGCATGTTAATATCCATCAGCTTTTCCATTTCTGTCTTAATCTTGTGGCATCACTGTATATTGCACGGCTGACACTAGCTTGTGAGCTGCTACAGTCATCCCATATGTAGTAAATCTCTAACCTGTATATAACTTTTCTTGATGTAGAAGGATGAGAGCTATGGGCACTGACACTGATTTTGATTTTACAATACTGTACATTCATTTGGCTTAATATGTTGCTAATTCTTGTGAAGTTACACTATAGGTATTTGCTGTTTCTTTTGTCAGCCCGCTGTTCTGGATAACTCGGTGTGTGTGGCTTTTCCCTAGGAAGAGAAAGTGCCCTCCCGTTCCATGCCCATAAAGTAAAAGCACCATGTTAATCATGAAGACATTTGTAACATTTTGGTTCAGATGTTTTCCAAAAGAAGAAAACAATTTTTACTGTTTCATTTACTTACAAAAATTGCTAAAAACACTTTTCACTACGTGCCCTCTTCTTGCCAGTTGTCTTATGTGGTGCACTGAGGGCACGTTCCTTCACTTGTGTTCCTTCAAGCCTTGTGATTTTGAAATTGGCTGTCAAATTCACTTCGGCTTTGACAGACGTAGGATTGGAGCCCTCATACTATGGACCTGACCCTGGTTGAGCAGAAACCGCGCAACCAAGGGTCTGCTGAAGGGAACGGTGGCTGATTTTTGCACTTGAACTTCTGAGATTTACTTTTAAATTTTTGTAACTAGTCAAACTAATGCCTCTAAATATTCAGTGTTTTGATCAGTTTTAAAGAAATTAGAATCAGCTCCTTCTGCAGTCATCCTCTGCAGCTAATTAGTTCTCGTACACTGTCAGGAAATACCAAAGCTGCAGTGGGATATTTTCCTGACCTTTTTTGGTGTGCTGAGGAATACATGTAGAAAATTGTTTAAGATAAACTCTTGAGGAGAAAAGAGAATGGGTTTTGAGTGCTGTAAAGATTTTTTTTTAAATCAGTTAATTATACACAGTGTCGGCAACAGTTTCCAGCTAGCTTGTCAGCTTTCTGTCTGAACTAAGGGATATCCAAACACAGATCCTACTTGTGTACTAAGCTTGTAAACATCTCGGTAAAGATTTGACATATAATCGCATAGAAAAGGTCTTATTCTTTTCTTTTTTCTTTTATACACAGAAAACGCTGTATCAGTTGTTTCACACTGTATGCTTGCACTCAAGAGCCATGTTTTCAAAAAAACATTTCTCTGACCTATGGGCAGCACATTTCATACACCAGCCTTTTGCATACACAGTGGCTCGTGGTAGTTTACACAGTGCACAGAAAAGCCTCCAAACTTGGATGTGAAAATCTGAGCCTGAGATTTGGACGATCATGATGAAGCTTTTAGAAAATAGGTTCTTTGTGACAAATTTCAGTAATTTTTCATAAGGACAGTTGGGAAAAAATGTAAGTGTTGACCTTACAGAGAAGGCAAATGGGAAGATGCGATCTTAGGCTTCCCATTTGTGCTTGGAAAAGGAGGGTGATCTCTCACTCCTCATTGCCACTGTGGAGAAGACATTGCCCTCATTTTAGGCTACATCAGTTTAGGTTGGATATTAAAAAAGGATCCTACCTTTTGGGGTAAGAGAACTCTGGTTATGTGAGTGTAGGGATGTTGTGGAATAGCTTTTGAATGTGCTTTTTAAAGGCTAGTCAGACATCTGGCAGGAAGATCTTGATGTTGGTGAACTTGCATGGGAGGATGTAGGTGTTTTCTGGGTCTGCTCCCAGGCGTTCTGTCTGTTTCTGTCTCTGGAAATGGGTACTCCCTGCATGGACAGGTCTCTGAAAGCAGGGATAACACGTGAAAATGAGGTTTCTGCAATTAATTTACTATCCCCATACCTGAGCAGAGCAAAAAGGGTTTCACAGCATTTAAAATGGGAAACTGGCATGACTGTAAGTGACTTACTGTGGTAGTGCTTAGAAGTTGCCTCACACACGCTGTCCAACCCTTAATCAAGTTATTAACCCCATATATCCTTCGATTTTCATTTGGTAAGTTGGGGATTTGCATACCTCAAAAGAGTATTAACTTAGGTGTATGATTACATTTTATGAAACAATTCAACAGCTTTCAATGGAGGTAACTGTAGGTGTGGAGTCAGTATTGGGATCAGCATTTATGTTGCAAAACTTGGCAGTGGCAGTTCTGGTAAATAAAAATATTCTGTAATGATTCAGCGTTGTGGACAAGTAGCTTCTATTGTAGTCTTCTCAAAACTTTGATCTGCTGTTGTTTGAGGTTTTTTAAGCTTTTCTCTTGATTACAGAGCTGCAAACCTCTGTACTTGTGGTAACCTTAACAGGAGCAGGATTGGAATCTGTTAGATCTGTTTTTCTTCCCATTCATATGTGTTTTGTTTAGATGGTAATCTCTTTGGGAGAGGGATGGTTCCCCACGATGTCATTGTCCTGTGCCTAATCTGGATGCTACCGTTGCACAAAAGATAAACGTAATGCAATGAATCTTACTTAAGGCAAACACTGATTGCTCAGGCACATGTGCAGACTGGACAAGAGTTTCTCAACCTAAATCCAAGCCTGTTTCAAGTCAGAAACAATTTATTTCCTGACATTTTTATACTTTTTCAATACAAATTTTTTACTGGGATTGTTTTTTTTTCCCCAATCCCTAATCTATTCAGGTGTATGAGATTCAACAAGGCTAAGTGCTGGGTCCTGCACTTGGGTCACAACAACCCCATGCAATGCTACAGGCTTGGGGATGAGTGGCTGGAAAGCTGCTTGGCAGAGAGGGATCTGGGGGTGTTGGTCGACACCCGGCTGAATATCAGCCAGCAGTGTGCCCAGGTGGCCAAGCAGGCCAACAGCATCCTGGCTTGTGTCAGAAACAGTGTGACCAGCAGGACCAGGGAAGTCATCCTTCCCCTGTACTTGGCACTGGTGAGGCCGCACCTCGAGTACTGTGTTCAGTTTTGGGCCCCTCACTACAAGAAGGACGTTGAGGTGCTGGAGCATGTCCAGAGAAGGGCAAGGAAGCTGGTGAAGGGTCTGGAGCACAAATCTTATGAGGAGCAGCTGAGGGAACTGGGGTTGTTTAGCCTGGAGAAAAGGAGGCTGAGGGGAGACCTTATCGCCCTCTACAACTACCTGAAAGGAGGTTGTAGCAAGGTGGGTGTTGGTCTCTTGTCCCAGGTAGCAAGCAATAGGACAAGAGGCAATGGCCTTAAGTTGCACCAGGGGAGGTTTAGATTAGATATTAGGAAAAACTTCTTCACGGAGAGGGTTGTCAAGCATTGGAACAGGCTGCCCAGGGAAGTGGTCAAGTCCCCATCCCTGGAGGTATTTAAAAGACAGGTAGACGAGGTGCTTAGGGACATGGTTTAGTGGTGGACTTGGCAGGGCTAGGTTAACAGTTGGACTCAATGATCTTAAAGGACTTTTTCAACCTAAACGATTCTATGATTCTATTCCTTAATTTCCTTCCTTCCTGACCTTGCTTATTCTTTTCTTCTTCTTCCCATCCTACTTAGAATGAGCATCAATGAAAATGAGTCCATTGATATTTTCCTAATAAGTTTTATCTGAATGACTTGTGTTGTGTTTCACGCTATGACCAGAAGTTAGACGTACCACTCGTAGCTGCACACTGGCAGCACAAACTGGCAATACTAGGTTCTATACAGGTTGTTATTCTACCTTAATCCCTGTATTTTCCAGTAGAGCAACACTGGTGGTTCAGCACAAGAAAGATGAAGAGCAAGTTCATGTGTCCCATGACCTCATTCTTTCAGTTCATATTGCTAGCAGTAGCTTCATTGTAGCTCATTTTGAAAGCATCCACATCGTGTTTAAGCAGAGCCAAATGCAGGACACCTGTGCTACAAGCCAGCTGAATAAAAGTTTGGCGTGGCAGCTGATGACTGAGCATTTGTGGTCCCCCTTCACCACTTTGGAGCTCCACAGATATGCTTGTAGGCAAGCCTCCTTTTGAGAGCAGCCTTAAACCCAGTTTTACTGACAAGGTAGTGATCTGACAGGTGGATGTCATCTGCTTCTTTTCTTGTTTCACCACTGGCCTGTGCCACTTCAAATTTCAGACACATGCAACCCAGTATTGATTTTCTTTCCTGTTTAAACTATAAAAAATGTGTTGGATTAAAATAGTTATTTCTTATCATAATTCTATCACTACTGTTTCTCTTTAGAGTAGAATCCCTGAGCAGATCTCTGAGCTTTGATTAATCTTAGATAATTTGTGAAAACTTCAACTTCTTTTTAACACTGGAATCCTGAAGTCCTCTTGTGCAACTGCTAGAGTGATGGGAGCTCAACCGCTTTTGTACTTCAGGACATCCAAATCTGAATTAAACACTGAAAGTTCTCCTCTTTCTTAGACTTGGTCTTGTGGAAACTCCTTGCAATAGGAACCTTCTTACTATGTGCCTTGTACAGTGTTGTGTGCTTGAGGATGCTTTATAAATAATTCTTTATTACTATACATGTATCAGCTAAGAAAATAGCACTTCAGGCATTATTTATTTTTTCTGATAAGGATCTTTAACAAAATCACAAATGTGAGGACAAAACTGGTTTTCTTGTTACTGAGGAATAATTGTTTTTAAAAATCTGCATGCAGCAGTTAATGGTTTTCTCTTTCATTCTTCACAGAAAATGCAGGTTCTCTGAAAGTTCTCTTTGGGACACCAGAGTTTGTGGCTCCAGAAGTTATAAACTATGAACCTATTGGATATGAAACAGATATGTGGAGTATAGGAGTTATCTGCTACATTTTGTGAGTACTTTTGCTGTTCTTAACACAAATCCTGACAATTGCTGAACATACAACATTTCCATCAACTTTTGAATTCTTCTCCAATTATCAGGCCTTTTGTATTCTAATTAGCAGCTCCAGCATGTTTAATAAAAATTCTCTGTTCTCTGAAGGGTGTAATTGGTAAACTGCAGAACTAGCAGTTCTGGAAATTCAGCCATTTAGTGCTGTACATCTTACATCATAAACCAGAAATGCTTCATCTCATTTAAAAAGACAATGTGACAGTATTTTATTATTTGCTTTAGACTATTTTTCGTTCCCAGATGTTAAAGAGAAATGTTTGGGCATGCACTAATAACTGATAATTTCCATGCTTTTATTCCCAAGAGAGAAAATTTTTGTGAAATTTTGGGGTCATCTTATGCAGATTGTATCCCTCGTGGGACAGACTAAAATATCCCAGCATTACCGTACCTGTTCACAGTGCATTTTAATTTATTACTAACCACAAACCACTTCATAAATACATTTTATAAGCAGCATGGATCAAGCTCATGGAAATATTTTAGAGGACAGTTGGCTGCAGCTCTTGGTTAGGTATTTTGGTATTTGATTTGATCTTTATATGTGATTTGATAACACGTGATTATGAACTTCAGTGGGTCTAGAGAAATGTATATGGAAATAGGATCTCCATGCCTAGAACAGCAAGCAATTTTCTTCCAACTGTGACTTTACGCACTTGATGCCATATAAACAAATGAAAAGAGAAGCTCAGTTTGGAGCATGGTTCTTTCTCCCACGCTCCAGTTTCAATAGTAAGTAAATGGCAGATCTGCTTTGCACTCATTCTTTTAAAAGGCTTCTCTCAATACCTTACTTTCTGTTTTAAGAGCCCTCCTCCCTGGCTACCCTCTTCCTAGACACCTGGCAATGCACAGTTGTTTGCCTCATCTTTATTCGGTCTTTCTGTGATTCTGCTTGCCTTGTCAGCCTATACTTGTTCTCATACTCTTCTCACTTCCAGACTAAGCAACATTACTTTCTGTCTTGTCCTGTGCAAAAGCTACTACAACAACTCTCTTACTTCCAGCAAAAACTCTGAATATTTGTGTTATCTTCTGTTTCTTATGTGAAGCGTGCTACACTCTTCAAGGTCACTTTGCTCCGCCAGTTTATTTACAGGACCTTTATTTTCCATTCACTTCCAGCATTTCTTTCTAGCTCTTGAAAGCTCGTTTGGATCATTCTGTAGTTCAAATAACGTAGACCACACATGCAGTACTCAGATGACAAATTAATTTATTTCTCTAGCTTTTGAGGCCTCCTGAGTTACAGAGCACTGGAAGATCGGTATGGAGATCCCAGACTGCCTGCACAGCAATGGAAAACCCAACAGTTACATCAATGCTGCATTGCCCCCTAGAGGCCTTTTACACGTTGAGGAACAAAACATTAACCACAGCGTGACACGCACATTTGGGAGGTTTAACGTCTTTTGCTGTCATTTGTTATCAAAGTATATGTGAGTTTTTGTGTGTTTGCGGTATAAGCAGTGACATGTCAGACAACCGAGGCAAAAATCGGTGATAGCAGTTGTGTGTGCTCCTAAGGCATGCAACCAGGGTTGCTGCTCCAATACGGTACGTGCTGGAGAACACCGTCATCGTCTAAGTAGACAAGGCAAAGGGAGCAGGTGAAACAGATGGAGAAAAGGTGAAATGTCTTGTCACAGACCGGTCTGCCAGCAATGGCAGAACTGCTTCTTCCCAGTTTTTCTGTGCCACCAGATGCAACATATTTGGACGCCATAATATTCAGCTGATGGGATTGGGGCAGTGTTACGCTTGATTCAGATGATCCAATATGCCTTGTGAAATATATTATGAAATTACTTGTTTGCTAAGGTGTCTTTAAGCTCATTTAACTCCTCGTGAGGGGAAAATTACATTACCAAAACGCAACAAAAATCTTCTTTTTGATGCATAGCTATTGCCGCAATAATGATGAATAATCATTATTATAATCAGATTTTGTCTTTCTTGCGATAAGAATAAAGTAATAGAAGTTAGGGAAGACCTGTGAGTCATTGCTTGGACTTTCGCTCTCCAACCCAGAGTGACAGGCTCCCAATCTGTCTTCAGTTCCTTAAAGCCCAGCTATTTTTGCAGACTCACAACTATGAGCCATTATCCAAAATGGACCATCACATCATCATTACAGAATGCAAATAAAAGTCATTGAGAACTGCATCTCTCTTTAGCTGTAGCTTTACTTTCCCGTTTTGATTATAAGCTCAGAACTGCCAAACCTCATGCACGAAGTGTAAGACTCACTCATTTGGTGTCTGTCTCACATACCATCACTGTGCTTGTAACTGAGCATTTGCATCCCCTCTCTCCCTGATGTGATGAGCGGGGCCATGAAGGAAGAGGTGAGTACTGCAGCAGCGCTGGACTTAAGGACAGGTCTGCTACAGGCAGCTGATGGCCCAAAGCTGCTGTGTCCATCACATGTCTATTGCATGACTTGACATAACACCTCTTTTAAGGTAGGATTCTGGAGTGTTGAGAGACCTGTTGTAACCTGCCTAGAAAGAGACTGTGTTTCCCTTATGTCCTGTACAACAATGAATACAAACCAGGTTTAGCAAAGAGCTGCTAAAGAGATCTCGGTGGGTGAAGGGTCTCCCCTGCAGAAGAACAAATGGGTGGGATGTAATCTCAAGTAGGAAACAGGGTGACAGCGCTCCTCCAAAACCCTGCAGCAAAACCTCTCTCCTAGCCTTCTGCTGTGCAGGCATAAGTACAGATATCGCACTCTCTGTTGGGATGCTGCATCTGTCTTCCTTATGGCATGACTGACTTAATTCCATCCTACAGCTCATGGGTTCCCTTTCCACATTTCTAAGCTACATGTTAAATCCTTTTAATCTTTCTGGATAACTTATTCAGTCCTGTCTCTTCATCAGCCTTTGTTCTTCCTTAAATTTCCCTGTTTGTATTCTCCACCTCGTGTTTTTTATCTTCCACTTTTATCTTGTCCTCTGTCCTGTTCTGCATCACAGTACTGTCCCACATACTTAAGTTGATCTATTGCCTTTGAAGTAACAGGCCACAAATATTATAGCTTGTGTATATCACTCCATTTATGTCTATTTCAGTGTTTCTTTTTGCATTTACAATAATCTTTATCTAACGAAGGTTAAACCTCCTGAATTCTTTCCAGCTCTTTCTGTCCCATTTATTCTTCTGGGCATTGCTGAATTTGTTGTTTTTTCTCTTTCTAGTTCTTTTCTGATGATCCATTCAGATAGTCAGTGTTTCCAATATTTAGGAACCTGAAACAATTTCTAAATTCTGTTTTTATGTCAAACCAAAATTTGGTCTAAGATTTCAGCGCTGCATGTATGTACATTGAAAGTGGATAGCCCTTTTCCTTCCATCACCACGGAATCTGACCAGTTTCAGAGAGGAACTGGCTGTGGCTGATTCAAACCGCTGCTTGCTTTCCATTAGTTCTTCTTGCTTTATCACTGCCAGGTGGTGTATATCTTTTCAGAGTAGTTGATCTCTGTCAATTAATATTTTTTT
>VYZW01037489.1:18870-52653 GCA_013401315.1 Balaeniceps rex | reverse complement strand
TCTGTCTGATGCGCAGATAACCTGTTCAGGGCACACAGCGTTACTGCACAGCTTGCAGCACAGACAGGACTGGTTTGACTTTGCCTGCACTGTCTCTCACGATATCAATTGCCTTGCTAGTTACAGCTCCCATGTGTACAGAGGGCTGAACACAGCTCTCAAATAAGGGGATTATCCAGAGAGAATATTAGGTGCTGTACTTTTTTCTGGGCACACAACGCGTGCGAGGAAATGTTGTGGGAAAAGCTGGGTTGCTAGGCAGTTGTTTTGCTGGTAATGCGGGAACTAAGCCAATGCAGAGCAAGCCATAGAGGCTGTTCTTTTCAGGACGCAGAACAGCAGAGAGCCTCAGCACGTTCTTTGCACTCCGAGTTTTCCTCTGTACCTGTTTGGAAACCATTGATGCCATGTACCACCACTCTTTAAAACTGATAAACCACCTGTGGCACTCTTCTCTCCACTCACCCAAAAAGTTTTCATTTCTTTAACAGATATCTGATCAGTTTTTAAGTTCCAGTTTACTCAAGCAAAACTTCCATTGTCACCTCTACAAAAAGTGAGATTTAGAAAAGGAAAGAAAGCTACTAACTTGAAAAGTAGCAAATGCAAAAAATAAGAGCAAAAATTATTATGGTTTAGTGTGTGAAATGAGTAATAGAGAAAATAAATTATTTAGCTGTACGCTCATCAGTGACACTCCAGGTTTCTTTGGATCGTCACTTTAAAGATTCATTCTGCTTAAGGTTGAGCAAACTAGAATACTCCCCTAGACACTTACACTAACTTAAAACATCATTAACTGGATATGAAGTGACATGCGAAGGCCCATGAAGATCCCTGTAGTTTATGTGAAGAACCGCAAGATCCAGAGACTTATGACGGCAGCCTTAGTAATAGGGACTAATTTCCATTTCTGAGATAAAGTAGAGAGAAAAGTACAGCCCTTGGGCATTACAGTGAATTTCAGTGAGCTGTGCGAGGCAATCTTAGGTACTTCAGCTGTAGAATTGGAAGTCCAACGCCAGACAGTGGGAAGCCAGAGAGCTGCTCTCTGGGAGAGTCACAGATACTGTACCAACACTGACTGATTTAAAGAAGAGAGAGGATATTTTTCAGTGCCGCTATTCAGCTTGTCTCCATTGCCTCCTGTGAGTCTGCAAAAGGCTTTGTGTCAGAGAAACTACCATTAGACTTGGCTCTCATGGGCATCACCACTGACAGTGCCAGCAGGCTCTCATGGCCAGACAAGTGTGGAGAACAGGATCTTGCATTCTGAGTCACCTTCCTGCTGTCTGGTGGCAAATTTTATTTTAAAGGATTATTGTAGCTTAATGTTGGTGGTGCCAATCCAAATCTCTGTCAGTGCCAAGCCTGGCAATGGTGTGAATGGTTTGCCCTGAATGCTCAGGAGGAGGATGAGTTTCATGCAAAGGGGAGCTCTCATTCCTGCTGCCTGTAACGCACATGCTCTGTGGTGGCCCAAGAAACCAGAAGCTGGGTGTCATCTTTCACAGTTACTATACGCGCCTTCCTTCGTGTTGACGTATTTAAGTTAATATTTCCCAAGTTGTGGCTAAGAACATTATGGCATCTTTTCAGCTCATGCTTGTTAGTTCCAATTTTAGCTAACATATTAGCTGAATATAAAACCTTATTTTATTCACACATTTTCTTTCTTACTGCGCTTCATAAATAAGTCAAGGTACAGAATTGTATTACAGAAGCTCTTCTAAATAATAAATAATGCATTTGTTTTGCCATATGATTCTGTGCTTGTCTGTCTGCCCAGTGCTCCTCTAATTCACAAAATGTGGTTTTTATCATAGGGTATGTAAGTTAAGATTAGATTTTTTGTTGTACCTTTCATATAACTCATGCCTATTCTGAACTAGATGCTTCTGCAAAGAGTTTACACAGAGCAATATTATACAGAGCAAAAATCTTTGTTTTATAACGTCTCTCTGAAGTTTTAGCTGTGTTTTTTTAATTTATGTTTTTGTTATGAGTTAGTGAAGTTTGGAGTTGATAAGCAGAGTGTTCTCCTAAACCCCCATGACTCTGTCACATACAGATTCTGTTTTTAAAGACCTTCCAAAGATGCTAGAGGAGCTCAGAGGCTAGCTATTCTATGTCTGTTGTGTATTTCACCTATATGAAATCCATTCATATTATCTGTATGCTGCAGGAGATCAAATGGTTTTGTTATGAGAGCAAGGGTCTAGAGAGCAGTTTGAGAGAAATGTTTGTGTATTGAGTGCTGACTGGACTATCCAGATGCTGATGGCTTGCAGGAGTAAGTGCAGATGTGGAGCCAAAAACTAATAAGTGAATGATTGTTTCTCTTCAAAAGTTTCTACTACAGCATGTACATGTGCATTATAATGTTCAAGATAAATAGAAAATTGACCTAAGATATTCCACATGGTTTTGACAGTATCAAGAGTGATTCCTCCCTGAAAACTCACTTGCCCCTTGTTTATCTTGGTGACAAAGTTTCCAGCAAATCTCTTGTTGTTTCATAGCAGCATGAACAGTGAAGGCAAATCAAGTATTCTGGCATAATCAAGTATTATGCCAGAAAGACCAATGACAAAACTGGACTGTGAGAAGATGGTGGGCCACAAGCTTTTGGCACCAACCCAGAACAAAGTGCAGAGGAATGTCTCCAGGCAATTAAATTAGTCCTGAAAAGTTCTGCCTTGAAAATGCTAGGAAAGTGGCTAAGGTACCCTTGATATTAGAAGATATCCTGGCCTGTGAAAAGGCAGAGACAGCAGGACACTGTGAAGGGTCATATGCATTATGAATGGAAAAACCTCAAAAACTTTGCAGAAAACGCAAGCAAACAGCTAAGGTGGAAATAAAAGTTCTCCAGGAACTTTGAAATTGCAGAATTATCTTCAGATTTTTCAAGCTGAGAGAGGTATTCAAAATAATAAGGACTAGGAAGGAAGTGCTACCAGGCAGACTGTAGATCACCAATGCTGAACATTTCATGGTATCAGGAAAAGGCACCCCAAAGACAATACAAAATATAGACCTTTACAAGCAGGATGATGATGAGGATTACATTGTACTGGAGAAAGTTAAGAGTACCAGCCAGAAGCTGCTGGGAAAAAAGGTCCAGAGAGTGGATGGCTCTGAGCAAGATGATCCAGAGGAGGAGGAGGAGCTGGTCTGTTCAGGAAGTCACATGTGCTATATAATACACAGGGGGAAAAAAAAGATTCTTAAATAAAGAATGAGGAAAGTCAATTCTGCGGATAGCACCTAAGAAAGGTGAGCTGCTAAGCTGCACAAGTCATCATAGATGGCTGATCAGTGAAATTAAGTCCTTCTCAAAAGATTCACAGTACAGAGGAGTGTGTCTGAGGAACAGGCCACTGCTTGGTGTCTGGAACTGATGACTTGGCAGCTGTGAGCTGTTTGGTCTGCCTTAGTAAAGCACTGTGTGGTTCACAAAGCACTGCTGTGGAATCACTGGAGGTAGGCAAAGCTGGCTCCCAGAAACATCCCAGGTGTGGTGAGATCAGTGGTCTTGAGAACAGCACAGGTTAAGCAACTGTTTCAAGGTGATAACTGGCAGTAGATAGGGTGTCTGTTGTCTCCCAGTGCTTTCCTAGCTTCGTGGAGAAACTCATTAATGGAGTTATAATGGCAGAAATGGTCACAACAAGAAGAATTATTTTGCAAACACAGAGAATGTAGCTTTGAAAAGTAAAGTCAGCAGCTTCCTCAGAGTGGTGAATTACTTGAGCTGCTGGTCAGCGTGGCATGGCAAAAACAGTGGCCTTCTGCAACAGAGAGGAAAAGAATTACATGGATATTAACAAGGTAGTGGTGCGGCTGATGTGCATCACCTTCTGTGCAAAGGCAGCTTGATCACATAGGACAGAAATTGTTTAAGGAAACCATTAGGGATTGTTCAGCGGAGGTGGTCTCAGCTTATGCATGGTCTCAGCTTATGTGTGGTCTCGGCTTATGCAAGGTCTCTACAGAGGGAGAGATTAATAATTTTCATAATAATTGTGGTTTACAAGTCCCTGGGAATGTATGAACTAAGTCCATGAAACACCATGCAAAAAACCAAGCTTTGCTGTCAGTGAACTTACCATTTGTAATAGTGTTGAGAGAGCAGAGAAGAGGATTAGCGAAAAGGACAGAAAGAGTGGCATGTGTTGCAGTTTAGTTCCACCTGTAAATGACTGGACCAGATCTGTTAAATCTTGCAGCTCTCCCTGGCCCTCTAACTAAAGTTGCTGTAATAATATAGACCTAGCATTTGCCTTGAATCTAAAATGTTGCTACCAAAGCTTTTCAAGAGAAGATATGTTCCAATGTGCATCATCAGTACCTAAATTGGGGCTGGACTACACAGTGCCTTCATCATCCTCTGAGTCACTTCAGGCATGGTCATGCCTCCATCTCCTTCTCAACAGCCTGCCAGGAGGCAGAGGATCTTATCCAAAGATTATTGCATCTACTGCTGACTCTGATGGAAACACAATTGCATTATCTTTAAAATACTGGTGAGTTGTGTGGCAGGATAGCATTTGTCAAAATATTCCTCTGCCTTGTTTAATTAATTTGTATCACTTAGTGTCTTCATAGTTTTAATTTTTCTATCTGCTGCCTTTAGATTTATGGGCAAGAGCATGGTGTCCCCTCTGAAAGAATTCCTTGGAGTAGTTTGTGCAGTGACGTCTTGTGAGGGACAAGGACACAGGGTGTTGAAATCTTATTAGCACTCACATAAGCCGAAGTCCTTTCTTAGAGGTTCTTAAAAGCATATGAATAAAATGTCCGTAAAGCAGGTTGACAGAAAGAGCATATACTGCAATGAAATGCACAAGGGAGAAAATGTTGTACAGCAAAGATCTCAGTAAAAGTGCTAAGAAGTAAGTAGACGTGGCTACCTTCCTTTTAAGTTCTTTATAACCTCTTCTAGCAAAGGTGTAGTTTTGCCCACTTTTTCTGTTACCATATATTTTCAGAGCTGCTTGCTGGTTATTAGTGTCGTACTATCCTTTTCAAATGCTGATGATGCATTTCTGTTCTCATTTCC
Organism: Balaeniceps rex; assembly: GCA_013401315.1. NCBI lineage: Eukaryota > Metazoa > Chordata > Aves > Pelecaniformes > Balaenicipitidae > Balaeniceps > Balaeniceps rex. The sequence continues at coordinate 47,588 of VYZW01037489.1, read as the reverse complement.
TCCTCTGCACACATGTGTATGTCACATAAACACCGTACAGTCATATTCTGGTGAATCTTCTGAGAGAAAAATAATAGGAGTAACCCAAGGGAAGGGATGAAGTAAATGGCTCAGAGGACCAGAGCCTAAAGTTTTAACAGCAGCAAGAATTAAGAAACTGATGCTATAGGGAAGTGAAGACATTCTAGAAAATGAAAAACTGAGCCTTAGTTTCTGACTGTGGCTTTCAAAGCAATAATGGTTTCCTTCCCCCCCTCCTCCCAGCACATACGCACATCTTTCCCTCAAATTGGCAAATTATGATGACTACAGTACAGAGAGAGAGCCAAAAGATTTGCTAATATATATTCTACACATACCAGTGGTGGCTATGTCATACAGAAAAAATGCATGGGATTTTTCTTCCATTTTTAATAGCAATAACCAACAGATGTCAGGGTATGTCCTAAGGATTTATTGACTGTTTGGAGTTAATATCCTCAACCTTACTTATGGACCACCGTTAGCTCCCATCCAGCCATTAATCTGCAGGAAACACCCTGCACCGTAGTCACTGTTTCCTACCTAACAGCAGTGCAAATCGGTAGAAATGGTGTTTGAAGAGTCGGTAGAAATGCTACCCTGTACCTAAAATGCATGTCATGTGCAAGAATAAGGGCAGGAAACAAAAGCCTCCTGCACACAGGAGACCAGACTGGTTCTTGTGGGACACAAAGCCATCCTTCCGCTGGACATTCAGGGAAATAGGTTGACCTCTTCTGGCCCTCTTCTACACAGTAGTCTCATTACCTACAACTAAGTTCCAGCAGGAAACATTACTTGACAGCAGCACCTCAAGATGTTATGGCGTAGATGTGGGGACTTTTCTGTCATCGTTGACGTTTTCTGCACTTTTTACCCCCGTTAGAATGTTACAATAAATTAGCTAAACATGTCATCTTCGATGAGTGACGTTTCTTCATGCTTGCAGTTTGTTCAGTCTATGAACGAAATTACACTCCCTTAACCTCTGAAAAATTACAGGCTGAGAGTAAGTGCAGCGTAAGGAGGACGGTCTCCGGGAAAGCACAGATGGAGTCTGACAGAGTAGAGCCATGGAAACTATATAAATAAAAGCAGACTTGTTTATAAATATTTCCCTTTTTTGGGTGTGGGTGTGAGCAATTGCATTATTTGAAGACACTTTTCTCTCATAACATCTTTTTTTTATCCTCAGTGCTGCAGTGGGTTCCTAGGGAGATGCATGGCAGTGGGCAGGATGGCTGTAGGAGCTGCGGGAGCCCCTCCAGGGATCACAATGCAGTGGAGGAGCCCCAAGAGCCCCTGAGCTGGATCTGGAGTGGGAGCCCGGGTGCGGAGCAGAGCTCTGCCTTGCTGAGTGTGCTCTGCTGAGCAGCAAAGCCAGGAAGCTTGGAAGCTAACGTGACTTAGCTGCTTCCAGCAACCAAAATAGTGCTTGTAATGCTGCCAGCTGACTTTGTAGCCAGTCCCGTCCTTTCACTCGAGTGGTTGCAATTGGAGCTTTCAGCATGTAATTCAAAGCTTGTGTGATGAGAAGGGTGTTACAGTTTCACATAATAGAATTTGGATTTACTTTAATTCACAAAACATAGCATTATAAGCAGTTAGGCACAAAAGCTCCTCTAAAAGAGCTCTGCTTCCAGGCCGAGAGGTGACTTTACTCCTGTGGTGGCTGCGGTCCTTTAAAAGTGCATCTTTCCATTTTACATATACTGCCTCTTGCTTTTCAAAATGACACTGTCCATGCTCATTAATTCAGCTTCCCAAAGCTCCTGGGGGCAAAGCTGAGGGGCAGCACCATGGAAGGGAGCAGAGGGGAGTGGAGTGGACCACCGGCGCAGAGGTCCCGTAGCAAGGGGAAGCTTCTCCTCTGAGCAAATGCCCAAGCAAGGCAGACGGTGAGAAGGTGATCCAGAAGGAGAAGGCATGACTCCAGAAGAGGACATACAAGTAGAGTGAGGAGGAAGCTGAGAAGAGGATGTGATTGACCAGAGAGGGCAGGGCATGGGGAAATAAAAGCCAGGCCCATGAGAGAAACCAAGCAGAAAAAATATGAGCAAAGAGTTAGTCTCAAATACCCCATAAAATACGTGCCCAAATGACAGAACTGCTGGTATGTGTGTGAATATTTCTAGCAGTAACTTCCTACTGTTCTGAATAGATATTTCTAAAAGCATAGTAGTATGATTTTACTGTATTATCTTATTTAAAAAGCTTTTGTTTAGTTCATCTGGACAGCATCCAAATAAGAATAGTAATGTGTATTTAGATCCTTTGTTTTGAAAATCTGTTTTACACATATGAAAGAAACACATCTCTGGTGAGTGGTATTGCTAAGATGGTGAGGATGAGTAACGCTGTGCTGGTATTCCTGCTGGCACTACTCCACAGGCCCCAGCCAAGAGGATAAGGTTATACAGACATGGGCTGACAGAAAGATTTTCCTCTGCAAAACTTGCAGGGCTTTTATTCTCCTTTTATTCCCTGCTTTTAAGCCTGGGAAGCACAGCAGATGCCATGAGGGACACGCTTACCGCATCTGGCCCCATGGCCTGGCACTGGCGTCAGGAGGGGCACACGTCCTGGGCTGGAGGCCAAGCGGTGCGTAACACCCACATGGGGGTCTGCGTCTCAGCCCGGGGCACCCATCTCACCCTCCTCCCACAGGGTCAGGAACTGGTGAGATCCCATGGCCGTGGCTTGGGGAGATAGGGAAGAATCATATATCCTGAATTAAAATCTGGGACAAAATAAGTGTTGTGAAAACTTTGAGCAGCATGCTCAAACATAGCAATATTTTCCAGGCCTGTCCTGCCTGGTCACTCTATCTGTGTCTCCAGCCAGGCCAAATGTCCACTCAGACTTTCCTCAGGTTTAACTGATGATTTCCTGGAATGTCCCATTAGTTACACCAGGAGGAAAAAGCATTTGACGAGACTTGAATCAAAGATAATTAAGTTTGCTGAACTGGAAATTCCTTTATTTGTCTAACTGTGATCATCATGGGGCAGTTCAGGGGAAAGTCAGGAGGCATGCAGGAAACAGGCTGGTCTGCTGGTCCACAGCTGGGGCCGTCACTGGGCTGCAGTAAGCCCTGGAGAAGTAGAAAAGTGGGTGACCAAACCAGCGAGCAGGGCTGGACACCAGAGCCACGGGGTAGGACACTGAGCTTTGGTGCAGAGAAGAGCAGGACTGAGAACTGGGTTGGAGAAGAGCTGAGCACTGATCCTCTTATGGATTGCTGGAATACAGTTCCCTCCTCTCCTGTTCCTACCTTAACCTGTTAGTGCTTCTGGTTTTAATTTTGCTGAAGCACAAAAGGAAATGGGTTGCACCAGCTCATACGGTTTCTAATTTAGCTTGTACATTGATGCATGGAAGAAATTAGTGTACACTTAGCCAGGATGTGAATATATAGCTCATTAGCTACTTTGTACTATATTCTTTATGGGTATCCTTAGTATACAATAAATATTACAGTCTCTTACTCTGCTTTCACAGTGACCATGCAAAAGCCTAGCGCAGAGTAGCTTGTGGGCTGTAAATTCATGCTGTAACTACTGCACACTAACTTATTCACTGTAGACAGACCCTGACTTAAAGCAGCATCACTTCTCTGCATAGATGAGGTTTATTTGCTTGTGCTTATAGTTCCTATATGATCAGGCATCAACTGCAGCTGCAGCCTCTAAGTGGTTTTGTAATAGAAGCAGAATAATAATAATAACTAATTGAAATGGAGTAAGTTGGTCGTGTCATTGTAAGCATGCTGTCAGATGAGGTAAAGAAATCCCTTCATTTGCAAGGTGTTAAATGGAGACACACAAAGGCCCAGTTCCAGTCTTTAATTTCTTAACTCACGTGCAGGAGAATGGTTGTGGGTATTTCTTTTACTCCCAACCTGTCACAGAGGCACAGCTCTTCCACTGGTATTCAGGCAAGATGTTGTGTTTCAGCTGGAGGAATCTGCCATTTATGTTTCCTAAGCCCTGCTTGCTTCTTGTGTGTCAGGGAGCTTTTGTCTCACACGGCCAGGACTTGAGGAAGCAACCGTGAGTGAAGCCAGGTGATGAGATGGGAGGCATCTATCTTCAGTCTATTCTCTGTTCGGCCCGAGCTCCTGTACTTGGAAGACTTGCAGAGTTGTTTGCAAGAGCCAGGAATGCTGCTGTGGAGACAGCCAGTCCCTCTTTCCCCAAGCTATGGGAGAGCCATCGCTTGGAGGCATTGTTCAGGGGGAGCGCCTCAAAACACCCCAAAAAGTTCCCTGTATTGGACATGGCAGGGAGATAAAGGTTAACTTGTTGTAATTAATCAAGGCTATTAAGGCAGAGATAATTAATTCCATGTTTAGTTAGGAGATCATAGCTGTGAAAAGGGATGCTCCACAGGTTAATGGTTTCCTGTGGTGTATAAATGCCAAGACCTAGTTAAATAGCTTGGTAAAAGCAAATGCTGAGGTGAAGGGGTAAAAACACACAGTGTATAATGCACAGGGGCTTGTAGTAGCATGATTTTGTTTTGTCATGGAAAAAGGCTGAAAGGGCTTCAATACCATTATCAGAGTCTGGTAAGTGACACTTGACCATCCTATCATTGATCAAGTGCCACAAGTTCTTTTTGAAAAGGCCATTTATTTCTCTACAGCCTTACAATCATAGAAATCTCCTTTTTCATTTAAAAATCAGCTAGTCTTAAAAGAACATTACTTGTAAATAATGCTAGCTCTCTAACAGCCCGACAGACAGGATGACACTCTGTTTGGTATCATTGCAACGTAACATCAGAGAAATGGGTCTTTTCACAGGTTAATGGTCCTGCTGATACATAAATATTCTATCATTCATGGAAAAATATATGTCCAGCCAAAGGCAACATATTCATGTTCACAGCAAATAACCCAATAATTTCTAGAGCAATGTATAATTGCGTGCTTTGGGGGAAGTCCTCATTTATACAAAGTCTCCTTCCTTCTTCTGAACGACCTCAGTGTAAATGAAGATGAGGCTTTTTACACAGTAGCTGTTGGTGAAGCTGCAAGTGGGTTTCTTTCTGTGCCGCTACAAACCGTCTGCATTCTGGACGATGCTCTTCTCTTTGGTTAAAACATAAAGTTATCTAGAAAAATAAAGATTCTGTAGTACTCAAGAAGTGCTACCTTACCTAATCTATCACTCTCTCTTTCTAGCTCTCCTTGTCTGTAGTGGCAACCGCTGGGGAGAAAAGACCTGCTGCTACCGCTGTCCCTAACAGTGTATTTGCCATGGTCTCTCCTCCCAGTGCATATGCAGATTTGCCTTATTGGCTTCCCATCCTAATTATTATCACCGTTGAAAATGCATCTCTATTTGACCTAGTCCTTTTCAACAGTCTTCTCAGTTTGCTCTGAGCTTTAGCATGTAACTTCACAGAAGGCAGATATAGCTTATGTGGTTTTCAAATGAAAAGCACTTATAGGTACTATTTTTAGGGCTTTGTAAGTTCTGGATTTTTTTATTTGCCTACGTTTTTAAATATAATAGATGATAAAGCAATGTACCCCAACTGTAGTTTTATTCCAGTTGGTAATGTGAGATTGCACAAAAGCAGTTTTGACTAGCTGTGGATTAATAGGAAGCCTAATCTTTGCAAGAGAATGTTTATAAGGTGACTCGTTCCTTGCCCGTGTACTGCTAGTCACAGCCCTTTAGGGCAGAAAAAGGATAGCGAAGGCAGGAGGGATCTTTGGGGTAGGGCCTCGGTTGCACTGTGTGGAAGAGACACATCAAGGTGGTATCTACACTGTGGGACTCAAGGTGACCCTGCCAGCTCCGTGTTGAGGTTAAACCTGGGCACCCACCAATACCCTGCTCTGTGCCCCACCTGCCCTGGGTCCTCCCACCAGCAGGCATGAGGGTGTTCAGACCATACTCCTCATGGGGCATGACAGATTCTGCCTGGCCACTGCTAGATAAATAATGGGTCTATTCCTACCCACTCATTCCCTTCCTCGATCCAGAGCTGTGTGCTAGCTCACTAAAAGCAGCCTTAGTCTCAGTAGAAGAAAAAAATACTGAGATGAGTTTTTAACATCAGTTCCTGGCTTTTTATGAACTAGTCCTGAACTTCACAGACTTTAAACAGGCTTTACTTAATTTCTCCCAAACATGTGAGTGTCAGCCTACTTTTGGACTCTGTAAATACAGTATGAGTAATGGTAAGGCTTTAATACAATTGTACAAAGTCCTGCAAAATTTTATGGGGAGGAACCAAAGTAGCACCTTATTAGGAAGCAGTGGTTTTGTAGATGCTACAGTAAATAGGGTCAGATATCCCACTCTATAATCATTTATATCCAGCCAAAGTATGTGCAAAATGTGAATGTGAATATGTGAAATTCACATATTCAAATTTTCAGTTTTTAAAATGTGAAAATAAAATAAGGATTAATACAGTAAACAACTACATAGGTGCAGCAGATTGTGAGTCAGTGCCATAAAACATAATTGGGTTTCTTTAAGATGGAAAAGTATAGCTGTTCTGCAAAAATACCTAGATTTTTACACTTATTAAGTACAGTTAATGCTGTATTTAATCAAAAAGAACTACCTTTTGATGGAAGACCTCTGTTGCTCTTACTTTGGTAAGTCAAGCTTGATCAGTAGAATGAATGGAAGTGTAACGCAGGTAATAATTCCTTTTCCACGTAGCCAAAAGGACTTCCTAACTTCAAAATATGTTCCATGCAGATTGGAAAATTGCTACTGATAACTGACCAGAAAGAGAACAAGAGAATCAGAATGTACAGTATGTATTTACACCTATGAATTCATGATCTTTCTTGTCTCCACTCTTTATAGCCGTGTTGCAAACCTTGTGCTATGCAACTTCTGTGTGAATGCACCACACCAGTGCAATTACACTGATACTGCAAACCTCCACATCAGAACTGCTCCCAGTCGTGAATGAGTTTTGCAGGCATGGTGTCAAAAATAAGCCAGGTTTCAGGAGCCATCTTTTGTGTTAGGAATGTAGTGTTGGGCTCTAATGTCACCAAGTGAAGCTGTGAGAGGGATGCATTGTTCCATGACAGAGGCTATGGAGAGTGCTTTCCAGGGGGAAAACATTTCGGGTAGTGCAAAGCGATAAAATTCCTGAGGCGTTTATTAGTATTGTCTCATGTACATGTCAAGGGCCTAGTCTTGGTTTAGGGTTTGGGGTTTTTTTTTATTCCATTCCTACTTTTTTCTAAGCATGTCAGATACTACTCTGGACTAGGCTGTTATTTCACACTCCCAAGGTCAGCATACTCGCTCTGCCTGAGACCATGGCAAGAATGTAGACTAGTTTCCTGAGAAGTACTAGAAGCTGTATTGTTTGGAACATTTGAGAGGATGCTGGAGAAAATAATGTTAAATAAAGAAAAATCATGATATTTTGCAGGGGGATGAACTGTGTCACCCAGTAAGTTTGTTCTAGAGGTACCTTTTGTGATTCTTTGAGCTAGAGAACAGGATCAGAAACCAAGATAATATTGTAGAGCTTTCAAAACCTGACATCTCTTTTTTGGTTCCAGCAATATTAAGGAAGATTGAAGAAGGAAAAACTGTATATGTTGCCATCATTGGTTTTTAACTGAAGTCACATACTGTAGCTAGCAAGATGCTTATGTAATGCTGTCTAACACATGTTTGTGCTCAGAAAAGGTCATAAGTAAATGACTTTGAAGCTTAATCAGTGGAAGTACAGGACAATTTCTGTATTTCATTATAAATCCAGTTTAAATCCAGTGAGGTCAGCAGAGTTACTTGGGATTTATAGTAGAGTAAGCGTGTGCAGAGTATGGCTCCATGATTTTAACTGTGCTTTATTTCCACTCTGTGGATATTATACGTTTGTCTGCAACTTGCACAGAATAATTTTAAGAAAAAGACTCAGTATGCAAAACCATAAAATAATAGCCATAGGACAAAAAGTGAAAAGTTTAACATTGTTTAATATACAAAATATTTTCCAGTGTTTCTACAACAGTCTATAAAACTATTGAATACTTTATGTAGGGCTTACAGTGACTAGTTTTGTATGTAGGACATTTTAGGATAGGATTTAAAAGTACAGCCTTGCTGTATTTATACTTGTGTTTATCTTCTTGATCCTTTATATATTTTTGTGATTTGTAGGCAAAGCCATAAATCCTTTGGAGAAGGAGCAGCTCTTCAGAGGATCCTGGTTTGTTAAGTTTCTTTTTGTCTAGTTTAGATCCTTGGGTTTGTTGGGTTTGGTTTTTGGCACTTAGATAACAAAGAACTCTATCACCATCTCGGATGACACAGAGGAATTGGTAGGGCCCTTTGCTTCAGGATATAACTGTGCCATCGGTGATGCTGGGGAAGCAAAGGCAGCAGGAGGAGAAGACTTTCAGCACGAATGGTCTGTCCATTTTCTGAAGCAGCCGAGAGTGAAATTTTATTTGAACCTATAAACCAAATCCTGCGCTTCTGTATAATTGCTTATGAAGAATACAGTAAAAGGTTAGACTTGAACAGAGAAAAAAAATCAGACCCCAGAAGTAATAGAATAGAAAACACATTGGGATTCACAGGGTTGGTATGGTCTGGGTCAAAACTTTCACAGAAGTCCCTGGATTTAGATCCCAAGCCTGAAGTCATTTCAGTACTGAGAGGAATGATGTAAAATAGGGAAGAGGGGAAAGAAAACTCGAAAGCTACTGGTGGAAGGTAGACATAGCCCATCTAAAACAGTGCATCTCTCCTGGGACTCCTGTGTGGCTTTTTCTAGACGGGACCTATTGAGACTTACCAGTATTGAGCAGATTGCAGCTACAGTCTGCTGCTGAAGCCAGCGCACTTTCTGCAGCTGGGATTCCTTTCACTGATTCGTGTACAAAAAGTGCTCTGAACCTGGCCCTGGAAGTAAAAGATAAAATGACGGGAAGCGTTTGTTCAGTGCTCTTATTTTGGGGGATGCATCAGGCTGTGCAAAATTCAAAGGGGTGGGTTTTCCTGTTTCTTTTCTAATGATGATTATTACAGTGTGCAAATATGGGAGGTGCACATACCTGCAGTTGTTTTTCCTGCAGAAGCATCACGGAGCAGACAGATAAAATGATACAGCTAATAAATCTAGGAATGTTATTTAAGGGTAAAGAGTTGAACAACACAAGTAACTGTTAAATTCATTGCCAAATACAACAGCTTTTGTGAGTGCTCTAGAAAAATAATCAAAATGTGTTTGTATAAAATCTCTTCTGGTTGTATGTTTTGCTATCTTGCTATAAATAAAAAAATGCCCTTCCTCCTGGGAAAATTTACTGTGATAATCACTTTTTGAGCCAAACCACATCCGGTTCGGAAGACAAGGTGCAGCTGCGCTGTCTCAGGAGGAAAGGACGGTGTTCCTGGCCATTTCCTGGCCCAGGAGGAGTATGGCTCCCATCAAAAAGCCTGCTGCGCTGAGGGTAAAGCTCGTACCTCTTGTGGCTGGACACCTTGCTGCTTCACAGTGGCCCTCTGCCAGGTGGCAAGAGCAGGGCTTGTGTGCTTTCTGGCAGGACTCTCCAGCAGAAGACTGCTAGATGCACTGGAATTGGGGCTTTCTGCAGCAAGATGTCCATTTTGCTTGCAAGTTCAGCAAAGCAGCAAGTGGGGAGGCAGCCTGGCTCAGAGGTGACTTCACACGTGATGTGGCTTGCTGCCTGCCGGCCCGATGTGCTGCCAGACCACCCCAGCTCTGGGGGGTCCCCAGGCAGGACAGGGGGCAACTGTTCCCTGAGATTTGAGCCCAGGGAGGCAGCCCTGGGGAAGCTTCGGGGCTGGGGACTTTGCCAGGCAAGCCCCTGTGGACCCAGGCTTCCTGGGACACTGGGCAGCTCAGGGAACAGGTTATCTGTTTGGAGACCCAGAGATCACCGGAGTGCAAGCTCACATCTAAACTGATCTTGATTTATTCCTCCCAGGAAAAAAAAGATCTTATCCCACTGATACTAGCCACTAATAAGAGCACTAATAGTGCCAATCTAGGAATGGGGGTGGGACATTCATACCTCTCTTCTCTAAGCTGAGTCTAGTTCTATGCACGCAATGCTTTCCATCAGTTACTTGATAACCCATCATTACAAATTACCTAGTGATTTGTTGATTTGGGATGTATGCGGTGATTCCTCTGCTAAAGCAAGCCAAGAGAATTTATATTTGACAAGGAGTTTCTGAATAACTGGAGATGAAGTGTCATTAGAGATGTATTCAGACTGTGAAATGGGCAGATACATTTTAAAACTTATTTTACTGGGCTTAATACTATACTGGCAGTGCTGATGTAGCTTGTGGAAATCAGTTTACATTTCATGTAAATGTCTGAGTGACAGATTTGTTGATATTGATTATTTTTTTAATTGCAAGAATGTCAATCTATGTAGTATTTGAAATTTACTGGGGAAAAAAAATCATAAGATCATGAGACACTTGGGTCTTGTCTGCATGTTCTGGTGGCATGGCTGGGTATAGTGTGAAGAACATGACCAGAGCAGCTGGTTTCCATCAAATGGCATCACGATGGTATAAAGGAAGGTAAACCGAGCCTGCTGGCTTTATTTATGCTCCGTAGATCAGCTGAGGTAATTTTCTCTGACGGATCTCTCTCCCCCTCTGTTGTGTCCTGGGGAGCTGCACTGCAGTTGCCTATTCATGCTGCACTTGACAGATAGCGAAGTGAATAGACGTGCACCATCCAAAAAGGCAGCAGTGCTGGCTTTCCATTAATATTCCTGTGTGTCCTTTTGGAGAGTTCTAGGAGTAAAAACCATCAAGTCTGGAATCTGTTACCTATTAAGTAGTTGTTATCTTACAGACATGGCAACGTTGACGTAAGGTCTTGTGATACAATGGGTTTTGCAAAATAATGCCATCTGTCTGCTGGAAATCAGACTAAGATTATATACGTCTGTCTTTATAGACCAGTGGCTATGTGTCAATGGCAACATCTTTTGTTCAGTGACCTGGAACCTGATTTGTAAATGCATTTGTCTGGTTTTATGTTCATGAGCATCCTTTGTGTTTTTTAGTATACTAGCAATGATGTAAATCTCTTTCATGAAGCAAGCACCTTGATTAGATTTGGACTTGTGTAAATATTTTATCTATGCTAAATTATTTATCTTATAAAAGATAACCACAATTTCTTGTTTGCCCAGTATAAAAACTTGCCAAGTGCCTCACACTCTGTTGCTCTGGCGCCAAATTACTACAACTTCAACTCTCCCACAGAAACATTTGTGTGCAGTAGTGGTTTTGTGCATGTTTTAAATTGCATTGTGTAGTAAACACACTGTTCAGTGAATACTAGAATCTATTTAGTAAAAATGTGATGCAAAAAAGTAAATATTAAACAATTATATTTCATTTAAGAGCCAAAACCATACCTCATCATGATTTACCAGAAAAATTTTGTCTGACAAAAAGCTCATATGTAATGATAAACTGTAATAATGACATAAAAGAAAGAGAGAAGCTTCTTCTCTTTCCTAGAAGAAATACAGTAACAATTTCTGGAAGTCAAATCCTTGATAGCCTCTGCTTAAGTTCAGTCTTCTTTAAGAGCTGCAAAAAAATTCACTAAATCCCTCCCTCTCCTTTCCTGATTTCTTGAAAACATGCAGGAAACAGTTTTCAGATATGTTGTCAGATCATTTTTCTGTAGCCAAATAATTATATTTTTTTAGAATCTGCAAACAGCTAAAATGTGAATTCCTTTTTAATCTACATTGGCAGCAAGGATAAAGTTAAATACAGATGCTGTAAGTAACATTTATAATGGATGGTACTGCAAAAAGCAAAACTTTGAGTGTCACCTTAACAGGGTGGTTATATTCTCTATTTTTCAATATGAAGAAAATGAGAAAATACAGGGCATAAATGCTCTACATGTCTTTTAGGCAGCAGCTTTCAATCTAATTGCACAAAGAATGATATGCAAAAGATCATTACACAACACAGCAGTCAGAGTGCCATCCTCACTGCATAGCTAAGGGCAGGGAGATTACAACGACCATCTTGTGCCTTCGCCAAGCTCTTTCTTTTCATTTGGCCTCTGGCTTGAAAGAAGTATGAATTCTAGACTAGAAATCCAGTGTATTACATGCTTTTGTGGGTAATCCAGGTTAGTTTTAAATGACTTGTGTTCTATGGCTTATTCATATTCTGTATGTCCTCAGATGGTTACCTAGAAAGGCACTGCAAGGAAAAGAGCTGTGGAGCCCTATGCACTTGTCAGATTGTGAGGGAGTCTGCGGCAGGCAGAGTTTGGAGTTAGCTCCGGTCCCCTCGTGGAGCCAGGCTGCGTGCACAGTGGCCAGGCACACACACAGCTTTCGGGATGTGAAGTGGTCTGCGAATTACTTTTTAAAAGGTTGCATGGTGCTTCAGCTGGGAAAGGGTTTGCTGTCTCTCTACAGAGGACACTGATCAAGACAGGCAGAAAAACATTTGCTGGTGAAGTCTGTGAGTGATATAAAACCTGGTGAAGTAGTAAGAGAATGCAACGCCTTAGAGCTGTGCTAGCACAAAGAGCCTGTGTTGGCTCCTTGGGATCCAGTCAGACATAGACCATGGACACCATTCTCAAGTGAGGTTATAAAAAGCTGGGGAACTTCTGGCCCAGATGACACCCTGCTTTCTAGCTTGTTGACTGTGTCTTCTTTCTGCAGGCTACAAAGCTGCATCTAGATACAAATCCCTCAGAGCAATTAGATTTTTCCACACAACCTGAAAACAAGCATCCCAACTTACTCTCCTATGCAGAAAACTGTATGTTTCCCAAATAAACCCCACCTGGGTTGCTGGGACTTTGCTGTCAGGAAGGTTTTCATTGGCGTGCACTGAAAATCTGGAGCCTGTCATGCTCAGTGCCCATACTCTGGTTTTTAGAAAGGTTTTTCTTTCTTCAGCCAGAGCTGGGAACACTGACATTCACCCAGCGTGTTTCCTCTGTGCTGAATTCCTCTACATTGAATGACTAACAAGAGACCAAGGAACACTGTGAAGGTATCTTTTCATTGCTAGTGCTCAGATTTTCCATTCATTGCCAAGACACAGCATCCATTTCCAGCAGTAAATGTCATGCACACAATAGCTCTGCTGTCGGTGTGAAAACCTAGCTTAACTAGAGGAGAAAGCATAAAAGATCAGAGCACATCCTCTGTGTGCAAAACTGTACAGTCCAAAACGTGTCTCATACTGGCAATTCGAAATAGATTGATTAGACAGGGTTGTATTCCGAAGCTTCATTATCTGCCTGCATCAAATATTACTTTTTTTTTACTTGAACCATCTTTACATGTCTAGCCACTAAAACTGATTATGGTCCTTACTTGGCCAAAAGAAGGCAGCATTTGAAGGAATGTTTGCTGACTACAGACCTGACTACACATGGTCTTCACCTGGGTGGACAGGGGTTGGGTGAACATTAGGAGATACTGGGGCTGTTTGTCCTTATCCAGCTTGGAGCAGACAATATTCCAGAGGTCGTGTTTAAGCAAGCAGGAGATGTGAAGGACAGCAACAGAAGATGGTAAAACAGAAAGCAGCAAAGTCTCAGTGCAAGGCAGTGTTAAAAAAAACCACTAGGGAATGGGTTTGAGGTCAGTCACTGAACCAGGAGCAAGACCCAAATCAAAATCTGAATCTTCTGCCTTGTAGTTTGACCTTCACTGCATAGTTTGTAAATTGATTTAAAAGTGGTATAATTCCTCAGTGCAGAAGTGTTTCATGTGTATGAGAATATTTCTTCAGCTTTATATAGTAAGGCTCACATAAAATCTGATTTGAAAATAATATAGCGTGCAATGAATAAATGATATGCTCTGACATTTGGTGGTGTTTGTGAGATATAAGTCTATTTCTAGTACAGTGTAGGCTTAAATAGCCAAGTGGTGTTTACAGGCGATGGGTTGCTGCATTCCTTTTCAGTTTGCTAATATGCGCTAGTCTACAGCGCATTCAGCCCTCCGCTGAATAAACACATGGGACTGTTCATCTATAGGATGATGTGAATAAACCATCATACCTTCACTGGAGATCTATGCATACATCATGTCTTAAATTGTGAAAAAAGAAAACAGAATTTAAACTAATTGACTATGCTCATTGGATACACTCTCAGCCTATATGCCTTAGTTTACCTAGTTGAAATTTGAACTAAAAATAATCCGTAGCTGGAAAATCTCTGTGATGGACACTGTAAAATTCCAGTGAGATGGTTGTGAAGCGTAGTTTATTCTTGTAAAACACTTTAGGATCTTTGTTTTAAATGTGTTTCAACCACAAATGCTATTAAGTGTTTGTTTTACTGCTGTTCAGTACTTGCAGTGTTGCATCATTACATTAAGAAATGGGGGCATGTAATTTTGACTGGGTTACCATGGAAAACCTTGTTCCGTACAGTCCTCCAGCTGGAGCACAGAAATATTAGTTCTTTTGTATTGGTGAATATACTAGGAAGATGGGGATACTGAGCTGTGTAGTGCCACAACCAAGTAGAAGAGGTAGGGAAAAAATCATCTTTTATGACTGGACTGACATTCAGTTACTGGGGCGGGGCGGGGGGGGAAGCTAAGACAACAGGGCAAAAATTAATGATCCTTCCTCTTCAAGATAATTTTGGCTTGTTTCAAAGTGATTCTAAATCCAAAGTACTTTGGGAGATTGTGAGACAGATTTGGATTTGAATTTGAATGTAGATTCTGCTCTCAGATTTACAGTGGTTGTCTTTCTCTACAGTGACCTGAACAACTCCCTAAAAACAATGTCTGAACTTTTCTAGATGCAGTTGGTGCAGCATTAGGAGGTATCAGGCTTTATTCAGAATCCTGCTTTCAGTCTCCAAAAATTCAAATCCCAACTAGCTTAGGAAGGTGCTGAGCCAAAGTCCCTGATCCTTTCTTCTTGGATCTTGCTTGGGTAGTAGCTAAGTGAAAAGCTTCACGCAGTTCTGCTAAAGTAGCTCCCTCCGACCCTTTTACTGAGAATCATTTTAGTGGAGATTATTGCTGTGATCACTTAATTAAGCCAGATAGAAGCATGCAGAGAGCCAAGGCATGATTTTCACATGTAGCATCTAGATCTTCAGAAGGAAAATGCTAACACGTGGTACTATCTTGCCACTTGTAAATACACAATTGTGCTTGAACACTGTTTCACTATGGAGGGGGACTCTCTAAGTGGAATTGAAAACCTCTGGAAGTGGCTTCCTAATGGAATCAAGGACAGATCATGAACAAGGTAACTCAAGTAGCTGCTTGATTGATTATATTAATGCCCAGAAGGGAATATGTCCATTAGATTTTTTCCGTGGCTTTTTATTGTATCTTTCTTTCATTTAACAATGATCCATACACAAAGAAGGGTAAGGACAATGCAAGTTGGGGGAGAGAAATAATTGTCTTTAAGCAACGTCCTTTTGCTTTCAGACTATCTGGGATTGTTTTCTGTCTTTCTTAGAAACCTCTATGTTTAGCCAGTGAGCAGGGCCGGCTGCTTGGTTTGAATTTCTCTTTGTCTGTTTACTGTGACAAAAAAGACCTCAGCTTGCAAGCAAACTGCAAAGCATTGAGCAAGGATGTGTTTTGAAGGACAGGAACAGCTGAGCCTTCTGGAGGCTGTACAGATGCTGATTAGTGTGGTCTCCAGGCCCATTTTGCTTACAGTGATATGTATGTGAATTATCTGCATATCCAATTTTATAAATTATTCCAAAGAGGAATCAGTATAATGCTACTCTCCAAACTTCCCTCTCCCCCTCTCCAAGACGAAGAAATTGTCTCTCCAAAACTGCAGGTTATCAGAGCTTTCTTCTCGCCCTTTCTCTTTGTTGCTTGCTTGCTTCCTTCCTTCCTTCCTTCCTTCTCTTTCGCTTTCTGTCCTTCTTTCCTTCCTTCCCTCTTTCTCCTCCTTCCCTTCTTTTTTTTCTTTTTTTCTTTCTTTCTTTCTTCTTTCTTTCTTTCTTTCTTTCCTTTTCTTTCTTTCTTCTTTCTTCTTTCTTTCTTCTTTCTTTCTCTTTCTTTCTCTTTCTTTCTCTTTCTTTCTTTCTTTTTCTGTCTTTTCCTTCTTTCCTTCTCTTCCTTTTTTCTTTCACTTGCTTTCTCTCTAAGTGTCTCTGCTTCTTTGTCTCTCATTTTTTGCCTTCTTTCTTGTTTTCTCCCCCTTCTCTTGTTCTGTCTCATTCTGTCTTTCTCATTCTTTCTCTCATTCTGTTTTTTATTCTCTTTCTTAAAGTCACTACCTTCTTATGGAGGGGACAAATAACCTTTATGCTTTGTTTACTGCTTTCTGAAACACTTTGTATGAAGAAAGCTCATGATCTTGCTGAGAGTTCTTTTGACCCTATGTGAGTTTAGCAAATCACTCATCAGCTTAATTTGGAACAGGATTGGGCCCCCAAGATGGATTTCAGTACTGACTGCCCAGACTGCATGAAAGCAAGCAAGAAAAAAAAGACTCATCAATCTACTTATTTGTCTGCCTAAAACTTCTACAACAAAGAAAGCTTGAACAGTTTCTGAACTGAAGAGTTTTTGAGGAGAACATGAAAACTGATACTGACACATTTCTGATAAGGTATTACTTCATAGTACAGATATATGTTTCTTTGTAGCATCCAGAAAATTATGTTTGACTGTTGCTATTTAGTGAGAACTGACGGTGCACTTCATGTTATTCGAGAGGCAAATGAAAATTCAGGGCCTCCTACCAGGAGCCTGTTTCTTATTTCTGAAAAGCTAACTATGCTTTAATTGTGGCCTGGAAGTTAATGTTGTTTCAGAATTGTCTTCTTAATTCCCATCATTCCTATTCTGCAAATGTGGAAAATCACCCTCTTTGCTATATTGCTCATGACTCTCTTCATTACCATCTGCTAAGTGTCCAAAATCTGTTATGAGCTTGCTGCTAATTGCAACTTCTTTTCCTTTTTTTGGGGAAAAAAAACCCCAACCCACAACAGAAAACAACCCCTCTGTATAGCTACTGAACAACTTACCCTGCTGTAATAAAGAAGTCCTTTCAGAGACGTAAGTCAATACTTCTGCTTAGGTCAGCCAAGAGGAATTGTCTTTTCTTGGGTACATGCTATACCCATTTCTTCTTTCTGAGGGAAAACAATTTTCACCAGGCAATCAGATACTCTGCTTGCCAGAAAAACCTGTGGTGTTTGAAAAATTAAAGCTGTCTTTAATAAAAACCTCTTTTCTAGTACAGCTGTTTTTTCTCTATTAGCTAGCTATGTAGTATTAAAGTGTTCATAAAATAGTATTTTAAAGTATTATGAAAACAGTAATTTTCTAAAAAGTGCATTCATTTTAAATGTTATCCATTCTTTGTCACTTTTCCTAATAGCTATGCACAGCACAGAAGTAATTGGACTGTTTGGATTCTTCCCATATATTTTTAAAGGTTTTTAATTTCAATGATAGACTTGAAACTGGTAGTAATAATGGCATCACTGTCACAATAAAATCAATTTTTAACAAAAACTCAGCTTACTAAGCTATGAATAAACATGGGTGGTAAGTACATTTAGTGTTGTCTAACAGGGAAGCATTAAAACTGAAGAGCCCTGAACTCCATCCTCAACTCCATGGTGGGTTAAACACCCAGTTTTCATCATCTTTGAAATGGCCACAACTGTACTCACTCCTACCAGTTTGGAAGTGATGTCTGAAAGTGCAAGGCAGAATAAGACTGAAAGATTTTGAGGAGGGGCTATATATCATGAAGGCCTGGAGGGACAGATATTTTACACCATCTCTTTGAAAGCCTCAACACACACATGTATTATCATGAATAACTCTTACGATGCACTTGTCAGTTACTTCTGCAGATACTAGCAACCAACTAAATGAGTTGCCTACTTGCAGTACTTGAACAGAACTGAAGCTGTTGGCAGTGCCTGCATCAAAGCTGAAATATGATGAAAGGATCTGTCGTGTGTACTGAACAGGGGCAGACTTGCATCATGCTCATTTCTCGTCCAGCAAATACTACTTCCCGACACTGTGACGTGTTTACAGGGGCAGGTCTCCCTTTTTTCTGTGCTGAGAAATAAGCCCAGCCAAGTCTGCCACTCATCTGTTAAATCTGTAACAGTGTGACCGACTGTCAAATCTCAGGAAATTATATGGAGCTAGCTTTGGACTTAAAAATAGAGCTGATGAGGGTGGGTGGGGGAAGGCCACATTCAGAAATCTGTCTTTTTGTTCTTTGCCAAACGGTCCCACTCTCTCGCAGGAGGATCTTGCAAAGAGCTCACCATATGGGAGGACGAGGGCTTGGGAAAACCTGACCCCAAGTTCCTTCAAAAATGTGGTCTTCTGGATGGTAAACTGTGTGATTAAGTTGCACAGCTAATTGGATAATTTGTTCTATGGTCCTAATGTGCTTATTTGTCCCATATATCATCATTCGAGTCGGTGCTGAGGTTCAGTCAGTCAATAGATTACTTTTTAAGCCTTTGCAAGTGGGTTCAGAGACCCTGAAGGTGCATCAAGCAGCACTTCCCCACAGACCAGAGCCTCAGGGATCCCAAGCCCTTGCCCTCTTCTGCACCGAACTAATAACTGTTGTCTCTGCCCTTTTTTTTTTGCTAGATCTGACCACAGCACATCAGGGAGCTTGTAAGTCCCTATTGTACTGCTCCGTATGGAAATACCATCAGGAAGGGAGGACCTGCCGTATGCACCCCATGCCATGTGCTGTGCAAATGTCTGAAGTGGCTGAAGTCCAGGGGCAGTGAAACCCTATCTTGCAGTCACTACTTGGGATAGCAAAAAGGATTTTTGTGGGAAATCCTTGCAGCTGTAGATATGGTTCATCAGGACTCTGCAAGAAAGTCCATTTCAGTGACTGCTCGCTTGTATTTCAAATGATTCAGTCTTTAGCAAACTAGTCTCTTACCATAAGGTCCAGTTTGAGTAGTTATATATACTTCATGTAAAATTATATTGGAAAATCATATGAAAGATTATGCTGAAAAACCCAGTGAGGGAAAATCAGGGACTTCATTAGATAAAGAAACACAATTCACAGCCTCTCAAACTAGATAGTTGGATCTGTTTGATCCAACTTGCCTCACAAATTGGCTTGCTAGCCCAATGGAAGTTACTGTATTTACTAACTTATCAGCTTTTTTTAAAGAAAGAACTAAACTGCCAACATTTTCTTTTCATCTGTGTTCATCCAAATTTGAATTTGCAATAGGTCATCTTTGGTTTGTGATGGTGAGCTTCAAGAGGGTTATCTGAGGGAAACAAAATGTTGATAATTCATCTGAATTTTAGAACTTTTTTGTGCTTCAGAACTGATGTGGAAATCTTGCAAGGTGAAGCTTTGTTCCGAACATTTAATGTGCCTCCTGATGACATGATGAAAAAAACCCCCATTTTTTCTAGTGATTTTTTAATGCTTCTGTAGAGACAGTTTCAGCAATTAAAGCACAATGCAGCAAATGCTAAATATAGACTCAAGTAAAATGGTTGGCAGCTTTTGTTTTACACAGCTCAGTTTTCTTATCTCTGTGCAAGGGAGACTGGTTTGCTTAAATGGAAATATGTAAGCTCAAGGATATACAGCACTGAGTAGATATTATTGTTTGATTATGCTTTGCTTTTAGAGTTTTTTACATACTTCTAGGGCTTTAGATCTTTCAGATTACATTAGAGGTCTATTAGAGTCAACTTTCAGAGGTCACATTTTTATGCTTTAAACTATGTGTTCTTGCATGTCGGTAACATCTGAAAGCAGTAACATAAACGCAGCAGAAGTGTTTTTGGAATATGTGATTCAATTTATCATTTTTAAAATTAGTTCTTGAGTTCCACCCTTAATACAATGAAAAATACACGGTTTACTTGTGTTTTTAATCCAAATTTTGTGAGCTTATCTTTGCAGCAATTATCTTCCAACATAGAAGCAAAAGACAAGTAATATTTGCATGTGATACTTCATTACAGCTGTCTGCTTCCTTTTCATCTCTTTCTCATTTTTCTGTTCTATGTTTTAACTGCAGTGGCTGTGCTAAGTAAAGATCTTGTCATGGTGACTGCTGGGGATGCGTTCCAGCAGGGCCAACGTTGTGAAAGGCTCACGTAATGTAAGCTCAGTGCTGTCCTCGAGCAAGGATTTCTGTGAATGAACTGACTTCATGGAGCATTTGCTGGAGTAGTTTGCCGATGGGAGTCTTGTGTATGACTGCCACTTGCACTTTCTTAATGCCTATTTGTTGCTATCCATTTTAGCTTTCTGCACTGATTGTCATGTCCTGTTTCAGTGTATTTTTTGTTCCTTGTAATTTTCACATTGGGAGCATATACATAATATTGTTTTGTAAGGATGCAGCCCATTCTGAGTGTTTAGATAGGCTATTTATCTCTTCCCATTAATGCATTTTGTTTGGGTGGTTCAAGCTACTTATGTTGTGAATAGATGGCAATCAGTCTTCCTGCAGAAGCTAAGGGGACGTTCCCATGTTCTGGATTGACCTTCTGATGCTTGGCTCAGAAGACAGTAACACTGAGAACTAAATGGTCGAAGTATAGAGCATATTTGTACTGTACTGTCCTGCATTAACTGGAAAATTGGAACTATGATTCTTCGATTTAATTTTAATTGATTTAACCAGATATTCTTATTTGAGGTATTAGAATGGTACACCTGTGCACTTCATGATGTGCAATTATTAAACCATGGGACTCCTAAATTAGTGGGACAGTCCCCAACAATTTAAGCAGCAATACTTAAACTTCCATGCTTCTTTTATTTATGTACCTTTAAAGTTTCATGCTCACTTAGAAGCTCAATTTCTTCTTGTTTTCTCTGTGACCAAAGATCAGGTTGCACGTTTACTAAAACATCTCCCAGATCAGTTTGGTCACTCAAGCAGTGTGTTAAAAGTAGAATACTAGAGAACAATCTTACAGCCAAGCCAGAGTCACAAAATTACTTTTAATAAACACTCTCGTCTGTGTTAATTTTAAGTCAAAAGCAAAACAGTCTAAGGATACCGTGGTGGATTTGTACGTATGTCATATACTAACCCTGAGGTCCCGTGAAACAAATCTGATGGGTACTGTGGTCAGTACAAACTAGTACAGCCCACTTCTTGCATTTCAGTCATTTTCTACCTTCTTGGGTGAACTGGGTTTGTCTAAAAAAGTGTGTGCCAATATATATGTTTATTAGTTTAACATGAGAATGCTATTAAAAAGACTGAAGGATATGAAGCACAAGATATAAGCAAATTGTGCTTTGCCGTCTCAGGCATAACAAAACCAGAGTGTTTTCTAAGGCTGCCTGTCCTGCACACCGGGAAGTTCTCAGCAGTGCCATGACCAATGGCTGCTGGCCCTACTGCATTGCACAGGGAGCGGGCTGGTTCTGAGGCATCCGCAGGGGGTGTGCTGGGTGGGTCTAAAAGTGTCCTTTTAAACTGGATTTTATTCTACCACTATAGAATACCCTGCCATTTTAGGCTCGGACCTCTCAACTGCTGAAAGAAAACAAAGTATTACAATACTGATACATTATTATAGTATATAGTAGTGAATTACTGTAGAATCAATGTCAGTGATTTTTGTAGAATAACAGTCAATGGAAAAAAAAGTGGGGCAGGGAGCTTCATGAAGATAATTGTATTTATAGTTAAAGCATGAAATACATTTTTCCATCTGACTTTTACATATGGGCATATGACAACACTGAGCCGACTAAACTGAGCATTGGCATAACTCCATTGACTTTACTGAAATTTCATCCCTTTGCAGCAATACTGGGTTTGGCTCAAACACAAGTGACCAGATAATTTTCTGACTGGTAATGTTCGTAGGTTGTATTTCTGACTTGGAGTAAACAAACTACATATTTCAGGCTATAAGCAGATAATGATGGCCACTTGGAAGAAATTTCCATTTCCAAGTATTCATACAATGTTGCAGCGCTGGCTAGTTGTGCTGTAGTGTGTTTGGCCTTCCTGTATAGAGTCACTTGTAATTTTAAATTCTGTATGTCTCAAAAGTTATATAATTCAGTGGGCACGTTTGTTGCAAAAGGAAACTGGGATTTATTCCTTTCTGTACTGATGTGGAGATGGAGCAGGGAACGTCACTGCACAGTCTGATCCTTTGTTTCAGTGACTGCATATAACGGGAATGCTTTTTGATTAACCTTTAAAGCAGGTAGGTTTTAAACATGCCAGGCTAAATGCTGGTTTGTACTTCTAATACGGCAGTTACTTCACATTTGAGCTGGAGTTTAACGTACATAAGGCAGCTTAAAAAATCTGCAAGTTATTGTATAGCAGTATCATCCAATGCTTTATCCTTCTGCACTCATTTGTCTGTGTACAACACGGAGTCGAATAAGACTGCCTTGAAGTAAAAGGTCAACTGAAAAAACTCAAGCATTGCCAGTGGCAGCCAGATCGAAAACCTGAACTGCAGCACTGCTGAGGTTTCTTTTCTTAGCCTTTAGCATAAGTTTCAGCACAGAAAAGTAAATACAAAAAGTTCTGTATTTTGGTAATCCCAAATGGAAAGGGTTTTGGTATAGCCATTTTGAAACTGAATTGTGCCTGCCTGGTCTGATGACTGGTAGCACAGTTATCTCATGCCTTCATTTTCTTCATTTTGCTGGTCTTTCTCTCTGAAGGATACTGAAGAATACAATCAAGCACCAAAGGATCATTTTTATTAATTATTACAAAGAAGCCTCTAGACTGCAACAGGTCTCAAGTACGGCCTTCATCAAACGTTTCAGCATCACAACAGATGTAGAATATCACCAAGAGGCCTCAGTCCTCTCTCTCAAGAGGATTTAAAGCTTGCTATCTCTTTTTGTCTTAGACCTACCAGAAAAAAAAAAGGATGGGTGCTCCTAAAATCAGACAGTGCTTTCATAGAAAGTGAAGGTAACTCTAGTGGGCTCAAGAACAAGAGAACTGGAGAGACTGTAAAAAAGTCATGTAACATGAGTAGGAGAAACAATTTTTTAAAAATATTTTTAGTTGAAATGTTATGTCCTGAAAGGATGTCAGATATGTTAGTGAGTCCCACTGGGCCTAGGGGAAGAGGCTCGCTGCTCCGGTACAGGCAGTCTGGCTCTTAAACGTGTTAGGAGGCAACCCTGAACAGCTGGGAGAAGGCAGCCTGCCTGCGGCCTGTAGGTTTTTACATATTCTCTCCATCCCTGCCCAAGTTATTTGTATTTCCCCTTCTTTCCCACTGCCTTTGGGAGAGGAGGGGATGGAGAAAAGGGAAGGTAGAATAGCAGAACTCAGAATTTTCCCTTTGAGAAAAACACAGCTGGGAAATTCCTGATTAACTTCAGAAGTTACCTGTTCGATGTCACTGGATCCCACCCCCTGCATATGTTCTTCTTCCTGCGCTATCAGAGTTGATGACACAGAGTTGATGACACAGAGTTGATTTAAATCTCTTAGACTTATTTTAAAATCATACGACAAAAAAAAAAGTGTTTGTCCCGCCCACCAGCGATGAGCCACGTAAAGTTCTTGACTCCCAAGGGTTTTCTAGCAATGATGTAAACGAAAACATTTTCAGGCTGAGATTCTCAGGTGAAAATCTGATTCTGAAACCTGGAACATTAAGAAGAATCTGAAATTTCAGGAGGCTGGTAATGAACCATAGCTATGGTAACAACAAGCTGCTTGGTTTTATTCTCTCTCGTGGTATAAGCTGTTACTGAAAGTGCAGGGCAAAGCAGATTCAAATCGGTATCCATTTGTGCTCCTTTGTGAAAGACATACACTCTCATTTGCTTGTAGAAAAGGCAAAAATAAAAACATTGTATACACTGTGTTATTTCATGATGCCTGCTTTGCAGATATTAGGTGACACAGTTTATTGTTAATGCTATACAGCGCACGCAATGTACTTTTAATGGCACATTTCAGTCTTTTGTAGGCCAACCTGCCCTACCAGCAGGGGTGCAGTTTATTAGGTAAGCTAATCTGTTCTTAATTATAGTGCCACCCAATACAGTTTAACATCTTGCTTTGTTAATAGACATAGTTATTTTTTGCAAAACAGGAGGAATTGCTCTAAGGCTTCTTAAAGGCTGCTTAGATTTTGCTAGGACACAGTGTTCAACTGAAAAAGTTGTGGGTGGAGGAAAACGATTTCTGTACTTTGTGAAGCAACTCAATAACTGAAAATCTGTGATTTTAATTTCAAAGTCATTTACAATATAGATGTGCTTGCAAAAATGCTGCTGTTGCTTTTTGATAGAACGCACACATGCTTGATGTCTTAATTAGATAGGGGAAATAGTCTGCATTCTCTTAGAACAATGTTTAGCTATTCAGCACTCAGGTTTTTTTAATAATCTTTTAATTCTATTAAATGAGAAAGCAAGTGTGTAGAATAAATATTGAACACATTTCTGGCTTTAATCAAAGAAAAATGCTGCTTTCAGAGGTTATACTTCAGCTTAATTCCATTTAGAGCATTATGTTTTTACTCAGGGAAAAAAAAAAAAAAGGAGATGCGATTTCTCAACCTGGAAATAGATCACAAACCCTTGGGCAAGATGTGCTGCAATTGACATTAATGAGACAGCATCTCCCTAGTACCCATGCTTAAGCTGTTACTTTCTATTGTTATTTTTCTTTGTTGATTCTGCCAAGCAGTAGAGTTTGTGTCAGAAGATCATGAGGAAAGAGGTGGGGAGAAGGCTTTTCAGACAATAAGAACTTGAGTCCATTCACTGTCTGGAGCATCACATTTCACAATAATTATCTGGGGATGCAGGCTGTTTCCACTTACTGTTGATTCATGTGTAAGGTTACATGAGCTCTCCTCCGTACCACGCTGCCGTTTTCTATGAGTATCAAGACCTTTATACTCCTCTTGAGTGGGGCGGTACTGGAACACAGGTTGCCACGCTTCTAATTCTTATCAACCCAAGAGATGTAAGAGGTGATAAGTTAATGCAAATCACCATAGTGTAGGTAGGCTCCATCAGGTGCAGAGGGACAAATGCACGTAGAATGGACCGGAGCCAGTACTACCCACCAGCTCTGGACGGTTGGGCCTTGTAGATGGGACAAGAGAGAATTGTTAACAAGGGGGCTTGGGATGTCCTCAGGGCCCGCTGCATTGCCAAGTTGAGATCCACATGAAAGTAGGGGCTTGCTTCAGCAGCATTAAATAGCACAAACTCATCTCTGCAGGAGGTCTGAGCCAGTTAGCACACTTTTTCAAGAGGTTTTTGAAAATCTAAAACAAATACTGCTCCCGGTCTAGAACTGTGTACATGAGCAGACTGCAGATGTAAAACATTGCTGGATAGTGAATACAGCATTAACAAGCTAAATTTATTTATAGAGTAAAACTACTGGCTTCAGTTTGGCCTGGTTTGCAGACAGATACACTGAGGTTATTCGTAGCAAAAAATCTTTACTAATTACATTCAGTTTCTATAAAAATAACTTAAAATCCAATCAAAAGGATGAACGTGTCTCAGGTTCTGTTATCTGACTGCTTAAATTTAAGCATATTTTTTTTCTTTCTGCTCTGAGCAGTAGCACTGTCAAAGGACAGATGCCCCAGCGGGGACATCTTGGAAGACATGGTGTTGCTGAGTCAACCTCCCCTGCAAGCAGCATTGTCGGGGGTGATTCAGCCAGACTACATGGTTGTGTTCTGCCACCCTCATCTTGGCCTTTTTATCTGCTTTTTTCCTCTGCGGTAGTGTTCACGAGTAGACAGGAGATACATAGGAAACTCTAAAGCTTCCATGAAAGGCAATACCAAGGTACACAAAAACACTGCAGTGACATTTATTAGGAGATGGAAGAACTGTTAGCACACCTTTTGCAGACACGCAGCTTTCTGGGGTCATGATATGCCTCTGGATTCTTGCAGCTGCATTACAGGACAGCATCACAAACTCCAGAGCTCAACAGTGATGAGGTAATTTTACTCCTCGCCTGCTGCTAGATGCCCTCCCCTTCTTGATATTCAGCTTCCTCACAGCTCACTGTGAATATGCTAAGTATGCATGCTTATCCAAAGTTTAGAAAACTCAACAAAATAGCATGCAACAAATGTTACATGCAGACAAGTCATTTAAAGAGGTCTTGAACTAAGCTATTTTACATGTTGGTCTTGAGTGTTTTGCAAGATACTTTAGCTTTTCTTCTTTCTTATATTCGTGTTTACCTACCACGCTCTCACTAACATTCTTCAATATTGAAGTTGGCTTCAGGGTTGAAAGGCTGGACAACTTCATTGAGGTGTTATCAATGATAATTTAGTTTCCTGCATTGGTCTTCTACTGTAAGCCAGTAATTGTGGTTGAAAATGCTTCCACCCTTTTATCATTCAGACGATCTCTAGCAACAGTCTGAATGTTTTGGTGGGATCTCTTGGAGTTTTAGTATTTGGGTTTTTATTCAGTATTCACTAACTTTTTAAATCCTGTGTTTCTACAACTGTACCTACAAAACACCTACTGACAGTTATGGTCCATAGTTAAAACAAGCTGGTGAGGAATGCATGTCGTGTCAGGTCTTCTATGAGCACATAAGGGCTTTACATGGATAAGAAAGAGGATGAAATAACAGTATGCAGCATTTCTACATGCTCATTCCAGTAGTCCTGAGGCCTCTCTTACTGAGTACATTATGAATACCTAGCTAGGCATAAATAAAATATGACTTGGGCTGAAATATAACTTTCCAAAGAGATAAAAGCTATTCTGTGATCATCAGCTACTAATTAAATATGCATCGGGTCAGCAGGAAGTGTTTGAATACAGATTTTATTTATTGATTGTGAATGTTTCCACATGAATACAGAACTGCTCCTGTTTCACCTCACCTCCCTAAGCTGTCATGTCCATCATACTCTGCAATGCTGTCTAAAGCCTTGCTTTTCTTATGTTGGTGGCTTTTGTAATTTGGGGATGGTTACACTGAAGTTAGAAGCTGTCCCCGTATTTTCTCCTTCTCTTTATGCTTTTGTCTGACAGTGTGGATTGCTGATCGAGTCAGGGTACGCTTGTTCAGTAGGTAGTTTACAACGGGGACCACTGGGCTGCAGTTGCAAACAACAGAAACGCGAAGGCTGCTGTTGGAGAATTCTCTCTCTTAAGTATTTGGAGCAGACTCAAAGCAGCTTGGGGGGCGCGGGGGGAAGCCTTTTACTGGGTTTGAATTATTGCTGACAGGAGCATTTTGTTTCCAGTCCTGTGGCTTAAACTTTATGATGACACTGAGGATCTTTTGGTGGAACTGATTGTTCAAATGAACGTTACGATTCTTCTTTCTTTCCACTTCGTTTTCTTACTAAAACAAGGAAGTACAGGAAAGTTGTGAGTTTATTATGAACTCAACCAGGTCCGCACGTACCAGCCGTGGGTATTTCAAACGCTGTAATTCCGGAGTAAAGCATTTCACATTTCTTTTCCAATTATCTTTATACCCGATGAGGATCTTTTGGTGGAACTGATTGTTCAAATGAACGTTACGATTCTTCTTTCTTTCCACTTCGTTTTCTTACTAAAACAAGGAAGTACAGGAAAGTTGTGAGTTTATTATGAACTCAACCAGGTCCGCACGTACCAGCCGTGGGTATTTCAAACGCTGTAATTCCGGAGTAAAGCATTTCACATTTCTTTTCCAATTATCTTTATACCCGATTAAGTGGGCTCTCAGTTTCCCTGATGACAGTCACACGCCGTTGCTAACTGGCCCCGGTTCAGCAGGCAGGAGGCGCAGGGCGCGGGTCCCGCCGGGGGCTCATCGCCCCCCGGGCAGCCTCGGCAGCAGGCGGGCCGGTAAGTTAACAAACCCCAGGCCAACGGCAGCGCCCAAACCACCCCTGCGGCCCCGGCGGGGCCTGTGCGGGCCGAGCGGACTCACTCCCGATGCCGGAGCTGCCTCGCCCCCCGCCCCGGCCCTCCCGCCGTGGGCCGGGTTATGTAAGCGGTTGGTCCCCGACAGCAGCAAGCATCTGCGGGGCTCCCGCCCCTGTCTCCGCCCCGCTCCTAGCGCCGGAGAGGCAGGCGGCGGCGGCGGCAGCGGAATAAAGCAAGTTTTGTCGCCTGCGAGGGGGTGGTGAGGTCCCACCGCCCTTCGCGGTCGCGGCCCGGCATCATGGCTGCGGCGCCCCTGGGGCAGGCAGCAGCCCCCGCCGCGGCGGCGGCAGCAGCAGCTCCCCGCTAACCTCTTTCGGTAGCGGGAGCGGCCGCCTCCGCCGGCCATCCGGGCCGGGGCCGCCGGAGAGCGGGCAGCTCCGCGCCACTGCTGCCGGAGAGCGGCGGCCCCCCTTCCCTGGCCCGGCACGGCACCATGTGGGGCGGGCTGCACCCCCAGCTTGGCTTGCGCGGCTACAGGGCGGGTAAGGAGCCCCGCGGCCCCGCTGCCGCGTCCCGGCGGGGCGGGAAGGGAAGGGATGGGCTTTTGGGGGGGGAAGGCAGAAGGGCCCCGCCACGGTGGGGCAGCGGCGGTGGGGCGGGCGGGCGGCGTCGCTTCCCCTCCCTCGGCCCGGCTGAGTCCCGGGTCCCCACAGAGATGTCTGTGGAAGCGGCTCCCTCCCCACCGCGGGCGGGAAGCGTTACCGCCCCCCCTCCGACCCGGCTCCGTGAGGGGGGACGTGGCGGCGGGGCCTCCCGGAGAAGGCGCGGGGGGGGGGC
>VYZW01037489.1:0-18838 GCA_013401315.1 Balaeniceps rex | reverse complement strand
CCTCGGCCCCCGGGGCCGAGGCGGCGTCGTCGTGCCGTCCGTCCGGGGGGGGGGCTCGGTGTTTACTTAGCTGGACCTTGCAGCGGATGATAAAAGCTGAGCTTAACCTACATAATCCCCTTCCTGGTTTTGGGCTTCCCCCCTCGCCTTGTTTTGTTAGCATACCCTTAAGCGGAGGCTGGAAGCGTGCTTCCTTTTATGCTGTTCGTTTTAAATTTAGACTGCAACAAATCGGTCGAGTCCTGTTTTTTTTTTTTTTACCACTTTTCTGTTTCTGGATTAATTAGAGCCTAGTTCCTGCAGCGTGGCAGGGATACGTTGAAATTTTACGCTTGGAGTTGGGTTGTTACTGGGGAGACATCCTCTCTGTAAGCGATGGGTTAACTTTCCACCATAAAGGCTGTCAAAACTGGCAGAGGAAAATAGGTGACTTGATTGCAGAGCTGTACGAGCATTACTTTTGGGCAGGTAAGACTAGGTACTGACTCTTCTGGATGGCCTTTTCAGGATTTGAAAATATTACCAACTATATCACCTGCTTTACTCTGGCAGAGTTCCTGCAAATATTTTGCGATATGTTGACTTACTGAATTAATCGATCACTGTGAAGGTCTGTGGTTTGGCTCTGCTGTTACAAGTCTTGAAATAATTTTTTAACTATTGGAATAATTTTTTTTCCTTCAGAAATTTGGATTCATGTTTTAATTTTGGGATTGTAAAATGTGACTGCATAATGTGTATACAGTTAGTTGACATATTTAAATGGCAGGATTGTTTTGCTTTGGACTGACAGGGTTTTTCTTGCAAATACAAGAGCTGCTAAGACGTTTGCAGCAGCTGCTTGAATCTCTACAAGTAGTCTAATGTTCCGTCCCTATAATGTGAAAGAAGACATTGTTCCTTTTTTCTGTACTACTATTAAGTTATTAATTTTTATGTATAACACGTTCGCCCTGTTGAAGTGTTGTGTGGGGTTTTTTTGGGGTTTTTTTTCTTTTAATGCTTCCCGCAAAAGAATGGAGTTACATTATCTTCGTGCTACAGCTTGCAAAGATACTGGGTATTCTGAGCACTAGGTGCAGAGATTTCAGTTAATTTGATGGAAATGACAGGAATTTAGGGTGTTTCAATTCTTGATTATTTGTGTTTTGGGGCAGGAATATTAGAAGGTTATAGCACAAGCGCACACTGGCACTAGCTTCAGACCATTACAAAGATTGTTGGTGTTCATTTTTCATTTGTTTCAGAAAACTTTAGATTGTGCCATTTGTTACAGTGTCTTCCCTTTTGTTTGGGGTCAAATAAAGTGTTTTAGTACTGTGTTGAATTTGTCAGCAGTTCTGATCAGTCAGTTACTAGATGAATGTTTTACTTTTGCTTGTTTGTCAGAATTGTCTTTAAGGTTTGAGAACTAATTTTGTGTATTGCTTTTCTTTCCTCCCCCACCCCCTCTTTCCTTTAAATACTCAGGGTTAATATGAAGTTCAAAATGTACGTTTATCTATAAGCAGTAGAAGTTTAAGGTAGCAAAACTTGTAGAAGAATCTCTAATTTGAGATAAGATAGACTAACAGGAGGTGGTGGTTAATTAGAAAGCAAGTAGATAAAGCTTTAACCTTAGATATGATTTGTGCATTATAACTTCCAACATGGTAGTCCCTTCCTTCATCAGCCTTACTTTGAAAGATTCGAGAAGCTGTTTTGCGAGGTTTGTAATCCCTCTGAAAAAAAAAAAAAGGAAGTTAATTAGCTCCATGCAGATATCTTAATGAAGGGATGATGGCTACTAAGATCCTGTGCTATTATATTATTGCCAGGTTAGATTTTTGGGGTTTTTTTGGGAAGGAAGCTGTCCATGGGAAAAGTATTTTGTTGCAGAACAGTAGCATCCTACTTGGAAGCAGAAGTTTAAGCATTTATTTTTCAAGCTGAAGGAATTTTTCTTTTGCCAAAATATGTTTAATTCTTTAACAGCAACTGCTTGCTGTGGATTCTGATTGTCTTTTAAATATTGGTGTGGGTGCGTAACAGTTAATGACTATGTATTCCTGCTAATCTGTATTTATTACTGAAAAGCATTCCGTTTTGCTAGTTGTATTTTAGTTATCCATGGATATAAGTATTTAGAAGTCCTATTTTTATTGAAAATCTTACAATTCCCTCACAAAGCTACATGCCTACTGAAGAATTCTATAACTACTTACACAGGGGAATTACCAGATTTTCAGTAATAGATGCAAATTAATTCTGATTTTCTTAAAATGTAACAGGCAAGGACACTTCTTGGGGAGTATTTAATTTGTGTTCTTCAGTTTTATTCCCTCTTGTCATTTCCAAATTGTTCTTGCTTTTCAGTTCAATAGGAGTGCATTCTCTGAAAAAAATGTGCTGTCTTGTTTGCATGCTGCTGAGATTTTTTTTTTTAAGACAGGTGCTTCTTGTTTAGCCACTGGATTTAATGACAAAGTTTGCTGCCCATGCAAAATAAATTCAGCTTCTCACAGTCTCAGTACCTGTCCTGAAAAATTAAATTGCTGTTTTTGGAATGTGTATGATTGACTTACAGTCTTTCAGTCTTCTTGTACACATTTAACTGTTTATGTAAACCTTGCAGCATAGTTTATACCTCTATAAAGACAGCAGTTACCCACTATGCTGCAGAACTTTGAATAACTGCAGTGAAGGACATGCAGGGTTTCAAGCCCTTTGCTTATTCATCTAGACCATCCTTTGAAATGCACAGTGGTTAATAACTCTTTTAAGAATATGGAAGTGTTCATCCAGATTTGCTGTTTCTCAGGGGCATGCAGTCATTCAGTTAGGCTATGTGTGTCCAACAGATGCCTGTGGAAAGTGAAACAAACACACTTTAAAATGAAATAACAAGTATTTATTACTTTCAGTAAACTGTACCACCTGTAGTCAAGTTGCTCTCCACTGTCCAATATTACCAATAGTTGACCACTGCTGAAATTTGACTGGTAATAGCTGTTTAGGTGACAAAAGCAAGAAGTGGTGAAAACTAGAAGTAAGGTGCTCAAAAGGATGTGATTGACACTCCCTAAAAATAGTAGCCTGCATCTTTCTGCTTCTAGAGCCCTGGCGATGTGATTTGTTCATAAGGCAAATTGCAGAAGTTGCCCGTGTTCTTGTACTTAACCCTTGTTGGCAGTGAGCGTGACACGCATGGGTCTGAAAGATTATTTAATGATGTCACAAAGTGTCAGCAGCAATAAGGTCACGACATATTGTAAGGCTTGTGGGGCGCTGCCTCCTTGGGGTACCCGTGGAGTTCACAGGCAGCTTCACAACACAGCCAGGGTGGGGGGAACGGTGACGGTGACACTCCTTTTCATCCTTTGGGGTGGAGGGGGGACAGAAATCCAATGGCTTCATTTCTGTGACAAGTTTTATTGGTCTGTTGTTGGAGGTCTGCAGCTGGGGATGTGACAGCTCTCAGGACATCTTGAAAAGGCAGGTTTATCTTTGCAAACTAGGCAAGGCAATAAATGGTGAGTTAGTGTTACCAAGTGTAGACTTCAAATTGTTTACCAGTTATGTGTGTGTATATATATATATGTACGTATGTGGTGCATTGTAAAGATTGATTGCCCGAACTTAAAAACATATTGTTCCAGCTGCAGCACTGGTTGCTAGAATGGCTTTTGCTATCTTTCACATCGCAATGATGTGAAATGACATTCTGTGTTTGCGTGGTGGTGAAAAGGAGTTACTTACTTCCCTTCAAAAACAATGCCTTTTCTTTTTTCCTCCCTCCAGGCAATTCACTTTTATGGACATAGTATCCACTCTTTTAATGTGTATAAAATATGAATGTCTTAACTGCTTAGCAAGAAAAGAGTGATAGATGTAAGGGTGTATTATATTGTTGGTCTTAGGAGTTAGCAATTGTTCTAATCTCTTGTATGTTAACTGTATGTTAAACACTTACTGACTGAATATAGACCTATGGTTTCAGTAATTCTGTGCTTTTAAAACTTTAATTAAAGGAAGTAATAATTAGTTTAATGCTTTTGAGAAGAATTCATTAATTTTAAACAGTTGTACAAAATAAACATATAGTAAAAAGCAGCCTGAGCCATCATGTCTGCACTAGGGGATGGTGGTGAAGGAAGTGCTAGTTAGGGTAAGAGCACCTGTAGTTTCTCCAAAGAATGCCTAGGATTTATGTCCACCAAATACTGCTTGTTACAGTTGCAAATTATTTTATGCTAAGATTTTAGCCAGGCATTTAATACCCGTTAAAGAACCCATGCATTTCAAAATATGGAGAAGTTGCTAAATACAGTAACAATGCGTGGTGGTAAAAATAGCTGAAAGCTTCCTAAAGCAAATAGTTCTTGCATGACTTGAGGTTTTAGCCAGAGGTGATCATCTGCCATTGTTGGAAGCAAAGCCTGTTTGTTGTAGACAGGTTAGTTAAGGAAAAGAGGGATAGTATTACATTTGTTCAATATCAGGTGCTCTGCCTTCTGTATTCTTTGGATACTTGTTTTTATCGTATAACTTGCCTGTGGTGTAATAGTTGGAGAGTTAAACTAGTTGTCAATTCCCGTGCTAGTTGGTTTTTGGCTGAAAAAGTGCAGAGTTGGTTGTAGTTGTCAGTAGTGTCTCAGATGCCCAAATGTCTCTTGAAATTGTACACTGACAATAGAACAGTCTCATTGTCATTGTGATTAGCTTTAAAACATGTTCATTGTATTTGCTATGTGATTTAAAAAGTGGCTTTCTTACTGAGTTCTGTAGTAGGCTAACCTTGGCTGGCTGCCAGACACCCACCCAGCTGTTCACTCACTCCCCTTCCTCAGTGAGGTGGGACAGAAAATAGGATGGACAAGCTTGTGAGTTGAGGTGAAGACAGGGAGACTGCTTACCTGTTACTGTCACAGGCAAAAGAGACTTGGCCATGGGGTCAGTCCATAGCAGCTCCTCTCCACACTCCTTCTTCTTCCTGCTGTTCCCCTGCTCCGGCCTGGTCTCCTTAGGGGCTGACAGGGAATCTCTGCTTGGGTGCCCAAAGCTCCTGCTCCTCCTTCTCCTCCTCCCCTCCTGTTCTCACCTCTGGGCTCGCGGGGCTGTTTCCACACTTTTCCCTCCCCTCACTCATTGCTCCCAGGCAGTGTTTTGCCCTTCCTTACACACATTCCCAGAGTGTCGTGGTTTAGCCCCACTCGGCAACTAAGCACCACGCAGCCGCTCGCTCACCCTCCCCCTCCCCAGTGGGATGGGGGAGAGAATCGGAAGGGCAAGAGTAAGAAAACCCACGGGTTGAGATAAGAACAGTTTAATAATTGAAATAAAATGATAATAATAATAGTAATAATAATAATAATGATAATAATAATAATAATAATTGTAATGAAAAGGAGAACGAGAGAGACAAACAAAACCCAGGGAAAAGAAAACAAGTGATGCAACCGCTCACCACCCGCCGACCGACACCCAGCCAGTCCCCGAGCAGTGATCGCTGCCCCCCGGCTAACTCCCCTCGGTTTATATACTGAGCATGACGTCATATGGTATGGAATAGCCCTTTGGTCGATTTGGATCAACTGTCTTGGGCTGTGCCCCCTCCCAACTTCTTGTGCACCTGGCAGAGCATGGGAAGCTGAAAAAGAAAGTCCTTGACTAGTCTAAGCATTACTTAGCAACAACTAAAACATCAGTGTGTTATCAGCATTCTTCTTATGCTAAATCCAAAACACAGCACTATGCTAGCTACTAGGAAGAAAAGTAACTCTAACTCAGCTGAAACCAGGACACAGAGGTGCCGCCATCTTGGCTGCGGGGCTCAGCCATGCCCTGCGGTGGGTCCATTGGAGCCGGCTGGAACCGGCTGTGTCCGGCACGGGGCAGCCCCAGCCACTCCTCACAGAGGCCACCTGGGCACCTGCACCCGGTACAACTTCTGAAGAAGGAAGCCATTATGTTTTGAGTATTTCTTTTGGTAGACCTGGAATAATACTATATATAGCCCTGAAGTTTATTCCTGCCAACGCTGGGGGAAGGTGTGGGAGGGTGTACTGAAGTATAATAAGGTTCTGGTTTCTGTCTTAGGCTCCTACATGGGAGTTTCTTGCTGTCTAGGGCAAGTTGAGGAGGTTCTAAATGTGGCACATGGGAGACTGCAGATCGGCTGCAGAGGCCCAGAGATGGATGGCTGGAGAAGAGGAGGAGAACATGCAGCAGGGAATAACGTGTAAATACACTCACAAGTGTGCTTAGGTTTGTGTTAGTCCTGACCCATCATCCCTCACATGCCCTGAAACTGCTGACCCCTGTGGAATTGCGCCTGAGGACGCTAGCCTTCCCCGGGCACCGTTCTTGGCAGCATCTGGCTTGGTTGCCCAGGCTTGAACATCCTATTGATTGCAGAGTGACGCTCAAGTGACCTATTTCTCAGCCAGCCATGTTGTAAGTGGCACTGCATCTTTCTGTCCTCGTTCCCCAGGTACCTTTGCTGTCTTTTGAGAATCAAATGGCCCCTCTGTAAAAGGAGGCATTAACTCAAATAAAAGAAGGGCAAGTGTTAAGAATTTTTTTCTTTTTTCTTTCAAGGTGTGATGGTCCCTGAAATGTGGGAGAATGTGACAGGTACACCCCTTCAGGCAAAAGAAGGAGTTTATGTGGGTGGTTTGCAGGGCATGATTTCATTTTATAGCTAGGATAATCTAGTGGGTAGTTGCTCCCACCCTTCTGGGTACCTCCGCTTATGTATTCTTACTGCTTCCCCTGTGTCCACTACAGCACTTGTTCAACCTTACGGGCAAGCTAATTTGGGGAGCTGGACCAGGAGAATACTAAAGTTAAATAAATACTGAAGGGGGGATTTACAGCTGCCTGACCCCAGTGTGAGACATCACTGAAGGAAGCATTTATGTTGGTGTCAGGTGGGTGCGGAATACCTGGAGTCAAATGGGCTGGCTCTTCAGTCAGCTGATGGATAGTGGAAAAATATCCTAGCACAATCTTGCTTTGCTGCTGCTGTGGTGACATCAGGAAGTATATAGTTGATCCTCAGACTTACCATGAAGGCCAAAGAAGATTGAGAGAGAGGATCAGGAAAAAGTGACATTAATTCCACTGGACAGAGTAGTTTCCACCAATTAGTGGACTGGCATACAGGTTGAAACGGGTCCAGAATAATGGATAATGACTAGAGAGGTAGCAGGAGACTATCTCAGCCTTGCTGAGGAAGGGCAGCGCAAGTAGTGTCAAGGAAAAGTCATGCTGCCTCTTTATTGATGCAAATACCTGAGGCAGACTTAGCAAATGCAAGTAGAAAAGCAAATGATGTTTTTCAAACTTTCAACTTCCTAATATGTTAAGAGTTCGGTGGTGTGGTATTCAGACAAGAAACATTCTTGAATTGTCCTGGAGTTAGATCTGAGATTCCTTATAAGGTATCATGTTTTTAATGTCTGCTTTACTCCTTTTGTAGCATAGTTTCCAGATGGTGTGGAAAGCTGCAACTTTTTCAAATGTTTCAGAATAAATAAGACTTTTTTTTATGTCTGTATTTCTTTAAAAGATGGTATCTTCTCTCTTGAATGCCTACTCTACAGCAAAGCTATTTATACCTTTTGGCAATTCTGAACCTTTGGAGACGTTCTTATAGTTGAGAATTAATGCTTTGTATAAAAGTTCAGTGACTAGCAGTGATCAAAGGCCCGATGGTTCTGCGGGTAATAAGAAAACAAAGTGGGAGTATAGTGACGCAGCTAGAAGCACTAAAAGGCACTGAAAATACCATTACTTTAAACTTTATCAGTTTTGCTAGAGACTTTATGGAAAACAAAGGTAACAGTTGTGATCTTAACCTCTTTCTGTTCGCGTCATCATCCAAAATACCAAAGTGATTGAACAAGGGCTTTTGTGTGGTCGGTAGAATTATTGTAATGTAAAGTTTTACATCGAAAGTGATTGTAGTTGTGAAGATGGAAACACAAGAAGTACTGGTTTTGACTGGAAGTATCCTAGGTAGGGTTGATGGTGTACAGTGTGAAGGTGTTTTTTTTGTTTAGTTGGTTGGGTTTTTTAACTACTGTTCTCTTTTTTTAAATTCCACAGTATTGTCCTTGCTTATATTGAATAGGTGTGAGTGGAAGCTGGGAAGCTGAGCTTGGGGAAAAGTTGTGCCTTGTGATGTCACTGGAAGTTTGTAAGGAAAATCTCCTAATGACTTAAGTGAAGCCAGAATGTCATCCTTTTAACCCAAATGTAACAATGTGGGAACTCCCTTACATGATGTGCATACTTCTGTTAGCATGGACTAAAACTATAGTCTGGAGGTTCAGTCTCTGGTATGTCCATACTAAAGTAAATCCTGTTGTGTGTATAATGCATGTTAGACCTCTTTGAAAAATTATGGAAAACATTCTAGCATTGTTATACTTGAACAAAACGTTTCAGTGAAAATTTTCTCTTCTGGTCTGTGTTCACCATTTATTTTAGTGTCAAGGATATCTGTAGATCTGATACCTGATTACAAGGAGAGAAATTATGCTCTTTTTTGGAAAAAAGCAAGACTGCTAGACTCCTGTATTTGATCCACTTTGGTAAATGTGGGAACTGCTTAAAACCATTTAGTATTTTTTGACTCATTCTAGCAGCTGTGATTACTTCACTTTTCCCCATGCATAGAGGAGATTGAATTAACTCTTTAAACAGAAAGAGGGAGGACAAAGGTAATTCTGTAAGAAAAATATTGGAATGACAAACAATTTGGAGAAAAACTTACCTGATCATGGTTTTGAATGCCAATAAAGCTAAGCTGCAAGAAGGGCTGAAACACAGATGATAATCTGTGATCGCTAGCTTTTTTTTTTTTGATAGGAGAAGGATTCAGCTGGTCACCTACAAGTGCATAGCTTTTTAACAGACTCTAGGAACTGACTGCACATCCTGAGGGCTTGCTGTTCAAAGTTTATATTAACTTTTAAGCATAACTTAATGTGTTTATTTTCCTAGACATTCCCCTCTTCATATTGTAAGTGATAAACTTTCCAAGTTAGCCTTCTGCTCTGCAGTTACTATATGGAAGTGAATGGAAACTAAGAATATCATTTTGTGTTTCTATGGGGTGAATAGTGCATTGAGTCCAAAGACAAAAGAGGCAAGCCAGCATAGCAGGCATGAGGTAATATATGTAGTCTGTGTGCCAAATGTGAAATAAGAAACATCTGCAGTTTGTATTTTGAAGCTCTGTTTTATGCAAATGCTCTATCTGGAAGCAGAAAACTCACAGGAGTGCCATCAACAATTGGACTGAATTCCTGGTCTTGCTCCTGTCAGTGATGAAATGAAAGGAAACCTCTTTCTTTCCTGACAGGGGTAGAATTTCATCATTGGGTTGATATTAAATAAGTACAGCTAAATGCTGTATGTATACAAATTATAAAGTGTGTTACAAATTTGAGTTCTTGTTTTACATATGTTCTATAATAGAAATCAGGGAGGCAGAGTCCATTATTACATACTGTGTCAGTCTAAGGATTTTGCTACCTTTTTAGCTAGCAGAATGCTGTGTTGAACACAGCTTTCTGATAGTTGAACAGATTTTGTCCTCCACAGTGAAGCTAGCAGAGA
Organism: Balaeniceps rex; assembly: GCA_013401315.1. Classification (NCBI taxonomy): domain Eukaryota; kingdom Metazoa; phylum Chordata; class Aves; order Pelecaniformes; family Balaenicipitidae; genus Balaeniceps; species Balaeniceps rex. The sequence continues at coordinate 9,229 of VYZW01037489.1, read as the reverse complement.
TTTATGCCTATCTCGCTCCAGTTTAGAATCTGCCTTAATGTGCAATTTGGCAGTAGGGGTAAGCCTAGTCGCTAGCTAGTTGCTGCTAGGCATTAGAAGTGTCCCTGTACGTTCCCCCTCCCTCCTTGGCACTGCTTCTAGTCTGACCCCTTGCTGAGCCAGCTTAGGAAATCAAATTAGCGGATAACCTTTTTTGTAAGCGGGGACAGTTTGTTCCTGAACCATTTTCTGTGGGGTCTGGAGTGGCAGGGCTTATGCTGGGGAAGCAAAAGTGAATATGTGGCTGGGAAAGGTGAGCAGCCTTTGTGTAGCAGCTGACCGCCAGATCCGATTAGCTCTGGTGTCAAACAGCATTCTCAGCTCAAACCCATTTTAGCCAGCAGCATAAGCTAGCCAGCTGGACTCTTTGATGGAAAGACAGAGCTGGGCACCTCTTACTTTCTATGGACTCTGGTAGGGGAGGTTGATAGAGGGGGAGATATATCTGATTATGACTTCAACTGCCACGGCAAGATTCTTTGAAGCTCATTTGTCAAATTGACGTATTTATTCTTCTTAGTTCCCATTCTTTCTTCTAGATTGCATACTTCCCTTCATGAGAAACCTTGCAACTTGTACAGTGCCGTACACATTTGTAAAGTAATTAAAAAATTGTAACTTGTGAAAGTTCATACTGAAATACTGTTTTGTATACAAGACAAAGGTTTTATAGTTATAATTATCTATGATGAGAGATTGTACATTGAGCTACTTTGGGGGGGAGGGTGGGGGGAGAAGGGTTTAACTTTTATTAAGGCATTTCAGAGGCAAAAGAAGCTGGAGGTTTGGTGACACAATCTACTTAAAATTTAGCTCTCTTAAGAATTGGAGCACAGGTTTATATTCCTTAAAATATGACCCTAGTCAGGTTCTTCTAATTGATACTGCCAGCCAGGCGTATGTTTACTTTGAGGATTGTATTTTGAGCTTTTTCTTCTTTGAGTTTCTCTTCTACTTTAATTTTTCTCCTGTACTATTTTATGATGTTTCTCTCTGTCTCTCTAGTAAGTGAATTCTTTTGCACATGAATAGTACAGAGGACAGGCATGGGCCTTTGTATGCCAGACAGTATGTTATCAGGCTGTACAAGTAAAAATGCCAGTAAAAAGATCTCTCTCAATATTCTTCTGCTTAAACTCTTGCATTCCTGTTTTTCTTTCTCTGTTTCCCTCTATATCTATAGATATAGATATCTATGTTTCCCTCTATATAAGACATTTTTATCTTTCTTCATACTTAGGATTGCTCTAATCAGTTTCCAGCTGAAAAACTAGGAGAACTTAGTTAAATAGCTTGCAGGCTCTGTCAGGAAAGCACACTAATAAAGGATATGAGTCCTCAGGATGAATCATACTTTAGCTATCTGACATAGCAAAGTGCTTTTGAGAAACTGAAATGTAAAAATTCAGTAGTTAGGGCTGTCATTTCATCCCACTTTGCCCTGCTCCTTTTTGCACTTAGATTAAGCTGTGTCATCCGCCTACTCTCAGCTGCATTCATGTTCTCACATGAATGAGTCCCTCTTGGAGGGACTAGGACCTTCTGGTATCTCAGTTCATGGCCAGCTGGTAGAGCTGTGAGCTTCCACCACCTCCAGAGTGTTTGTGAAAAGGGTCCTGAAACTGTCATCTGGCCATCTTCCCTGCAAGTGTTAGAAACCCTTTCTTACTAGTGTACTGCTCATCTCGGAAGAGAAGAGGCTGCACTGTAGACCTGGGACTTGTTTTGGACATTTATATTAATAAAAGTTGCAATTCATTTTGCAGAAGGATCACAGAGATGCACCTAGCAAATATTTGCCTAGGTGTCAGGGTTGGGATGCCAGTTTTTTAACATTATTTTCAAGAGTATTTATTTGTCCATATAAGTTTTCTTTTTGCCTGTGTCTGCAAGGAACACTTGTGTGCATGGTTCTTTTTATTGTGTCAGGATATCAGATTGAATGAATCCAGCTTATCTTTTCCTTCACCATTGATTGAAGGAGGCTGCTGTTGCACCATTCTATCAGCTGACTGTCAGCTTTTTTTAAAAACTATATAATAAGTTAAAGTATGACATCTGCTCTTGTGTCTACTTTTTGGAAAGGGTTTTTTTTTCATTTTAAGTTCCCCTGCCTCCATTTCCTTTTCTTACTATTTGTGCCATCTTTCCAGCAGTTGAAAGAAATAGAATATTGGCAAAGAGTTGTTGGGTACAAAACACATGCCAAAGTGAAATTTTCTTTAATCTTTCAGCAGTAATGATCTTGCAGCTATGATGAGTAAACACAAACGTTTTCCAACTGAAGTAAGTTTATCCTACAATACAGCAAACAGTTCACTGAGAGACCATTTGTAGACTTTTGCTTTTGAAGAGATTTGTGGTTACTTAGCCCTGTGGGACAGGGAGAGAGTGCAAAAGAGAATTCGTTGAGAATTGGGGTGGGGGTGGAGAAGTTGCAATTGGGATAAGTTCAGCAGTGTCAGGGGACTGTGTGAGTAGGCATGGGGGAATGGGGTTGAAGGTGGGTTGACTTCTTTCAAAAGACTATCATATGATCTAGCATAATTAGTAGGGGTTTGGGTACAGTTGTTGATGGTGAGGGTGAACCGAATAACTTAGGCAGTGTGTTTGGGCTGAAATGCTGACTGTCTTTCCTTGAAAGAGCTTCAGGCAGGCTTCAGTGCCATTGTGGTGTGAAATATTACTGTACAGCCTGGTCACATTCGTGATGACTAGAATGAGCTTTGAATAGTTGTCAGTTTTGATAGCGCTGTAGTGAGATGTCACATTCAGAATACTTAGGCTGTATAAATTTACACTGACTGTCACGGGTGATTCACTTCTGGTCACAATCTATGTCAGAGCCATGGTGTTGAATAGAAAAATCAGTATCCTTAAGTTAGGATGTATCTGCTGTGAAACCAAATTAAGTCTTTTGCTGTTGCTTTCCATTCAGCGTCTAAGTAAAATAACAGTATCATAGCTGTCACTTAAAATAATACTTTTTACATTCAAGCATGTTAGAGGTATTTTAGGAACCAAATATAAAGATGGTGGTGTTATTATTTTGTATATGTAGATCATGTGGGATCTGTGCATGCCACTGAAATTAGGAGTGGTAATGATCCAGAATTAACTAGGTGCCTTACTGCCAGCAGTAGCTGACAGCGTTCTGTAACACACAGAAAAAGATACATGTTTTTGTGGAGTGAAATTTCAACAACTGTTGTCTTTTAATAAATAACCTACTTTCTGCACTTTACATACTTCGTTGTTAACTGATCTGTCTTAAATGCCTAGGCTGGAAAAACAGCACTATGTTGGTATATTTAACTGGCCAAATTCGAGGATGCAGTCAACTGTTTGTATAAACAAAGCTCCTTCTGAGATTTGATTGGGATCTTGCATGTATTTTATTTGCCATGTTTGTTGTTGGAAATTACAGCCAGGTAGGATGATGCTACTTTTCTTTCTTTTCTGTTAAAAGGAATGATCATAGTCAGATGGCAATACACAGTTTAGCAGCACAAATATCTATTAGAAATTTTTGTTGTTTTTCTTGCCCCACTCTGTATTTTGGGCAGATGGACACTAGTTGTTGATTGGCAGGTTTGAGATTAGAGCAGCAGGGTAAATCAGGTGTGCTAGCTGAGCCATGTGGGGACTCCTGTGTATCTCCTCCCCCTCTTACTCCCCTCTTTTGGTGTAGGCTGTTTGCTGCATGAAATATCGTATATTTGCAGAGAGCTGTTGGAAAGGAGATGGGGAACATAGAACAGGGTGCATAGCAATTGGTGATTCTTCAGGACTTGACTCGGAAGGTCAGTTTCAAATAATGAAACTAATAAATGAAGTTTTAAATAAGGACTTGGACTAACGAGGTCTGTAAGGTCTTATTTTATGGGTTACGTTTCCTTATTGCAACTTGTGTAATTACCTTCCCTCAGCAATGGGGAGGGGGTCTGCTCTCTGGCACTTTGAATTGGGTACATGTGACTTGCTGTTGAGACTTAGAATTATGGAGTCTGTTTCTCCTATCTTGTTGCTTTTATTTGGCCATTTGTGGGAGTGGGCTCAATTGGCTTTGAAAAGCTCTTTTTCATGTAGACAGTTTATTTTTGTAATGGCCTTCTATTGTGCAGAATCACCATTAGGTCAGCAAGGTGCAACAATGATGCGGATGCACCATGAAACATTAAAAAGTGTAGACTCCTGGAATATGTCATTAGCTATCTTTTTAAAAAAATGCAGCACATTTAATGTCCGGGCTTCTGTGGGAGGCAAAGAGAAGGCATTTCTTGAAGTGATCATGTGCAACCATGTTCTGTTGGCATGTCTAAAATAGGTTAAAAAGCACATACTGTTTACCTATTTGAATTCTAAAACAATTCTCTTTCTTGGGACATATCCCTTTTAAATGCAGAGGCTGCTCCTGAACAGTGGAAGCCCAGTGAGTGAAAAAATGAGACCATTCCACTCCATCCCAGCCCCCGTTCATGCCTCTGCGTACAGGATGGCTGTAAGGGAAAGGCATGATCCTAGTGACAGCACTGTGGGCGCACTCCTGCTGCGCACAGCCAGCTGTGAATTACGAGGGGTAGCAAGAGGGAGCGCCTGAGTGAAGAGACCCTTCTGGAGCCCACAGCACTGTGCAGAGAGACTTCAGTATTTCCCGGGAGAGCCAGATGGGATTTGTCAGGCTTGTGCTGAGCCAAAGCTAGTAAACTCTTGCTGGCCTCATGCTGATCTGTGTGTAACTATGGATGTGCACCAGCACTCGCCTCTTTAGGCCTACTAGCTCAAGAATCAGGCTTCATGAGTTAACTTAGAAAGACTGAACTGCCCCTGGATGCAAAGGTGCTCCAGAAAGTGTTGCGTTGAGTCTGTGTTGTGCCAGCAAGTCCTCCTGGACCTGTGCTTCAGCACCACACCTGGGGCTTGGTTTGTCCCCAAGCTGTGTGCATGTAGGTGTAAAATCGGGAATAGATTATAGTAGGGTGTTTTGTGATGCTCTTTATTTCTTCAGCTTACAGTACGTGTAGAAATCCCAATGGGGATGACTGTCTGCCCCCTCTAGTATGTTAACCATTTTTGTCAAGTCTAGTTGCACTGTATTGTTGCATCTTTTGGGATATATTGCAACAATATGTTTGGAACATGAGAGACTGATGAGATTCTTCTAACAGAAGAATCTTCTTTGCACGGAGGGTGTTTAAATACTGGAACAGGCTGCCCAGGGAGGTTATGGAATCTGTGTCCCAGGTGGTGTTCAGGACTCAGCTGGATGGGCTGAGCAGTCTGATCTAATTAGCCTTGCTTTGAGCTGGGGGTTAGACTAGATGACCTTCGAATGTCCTTTCCTATCTAAGTTACTCTATCGTTCTGTAGTATTTTTGTCTTTTATTCCTCAAAGTTCCACCAAAGTGAAAGGTATCCCTCCCTTTTGAGGGGCTGCGTATGGATGGTTGTATGTTCCCATACTGAACATTTGTCTAACCAAGGGATCTATGGAGTTCGACACTTTGTGCTGTGTTGATTTAATGTGCGGTAGTAGTAGCATTATATGCTGCATTTCTTTCAACGCTTGTTTAATATCATGAAAGCTGAAATGTCACCAAAGAGTTGTATTGTGGAGAGCAGCATAATAAAGGGTAAATGAAACTAAATTTCTCTTCTATAAATGTATTTTAAATGTCTCCTAAATCAGAACTATCTCTGACTTAATTAGCTTGGGCTCCCATAAGTCGGCTTTACTCTTGCTGGAATAGCTAGATGCAGCTTGAGAAGTATGAAGTGGAACTCTTGTGGAAAATAGACCTATTTAGAGGGAGGGACGGAAAAATTATTGTTCCCAAAGCAGCCAGAGTGTTTAGTGAAGCATGTGCTGGGTGGTAGGAGAGGAAGAAACGTCCCAGTTTCCCACTAGCTCTATGCAAAACTATCACATTTCAGGATGTTAGATGATGAGACAGAGAGAATGGTATGAAGAATGACACCTGGAGTGGTATTCGCTTAGGATCTTAGCTAGGACCTCCTTACAGGGTGTGACTGGTGAGCCATGGGTGAGCCACAGGCAGTCGTGTTCATGTCTGGCTCCTCTGGTCTTCTGTTCTGCTGCCTCACCCTTTGACTTGAAAGCTACTTGATGGAATAATTAAGAGTTAAGAGACTTTTGGGGACGAAAAGCAAAAAGTTTAAGGAAGAGAAGGAAATACATTTCACAAGGTATGGCTAAAGTAGAATGAAGGGGAAGGAGAATTGAGTGATTCTGAAAACTGTGAGAAAAGATAGGAAAATGTGTTAATGGGAAGAAGAGACAGTAACCTCAAAGGAGAATGAAGTTGAGACAAATGAGATGGACAGGCATATCTAAGACCTCCGAGAACCTACGTATAGAAAGTACTCTCTCTTAGATGTCATGTTACAGTTAAATAGTGCATACAGTAAGGAAGCATGTACTATATTCTTCAATTTACAAGTGGCTTGGCGAGCAGCTGTTACCACTCTGGCTAGTAGGTCTAGTGATTTGGCTGCTATATGGGGAGTATGTATGTATTCATATGTTTGGGGGGATTATGTATATACACATGTATGTATTCATTTTTATACCCTTTTCTAAACTATTTAATTTACTGGGAAACAAGTACAGCTGGAAATAGCAATGATCTGCAGATGTCATTGCAGAGGCAAATTGCTGTTATGACTTTGGATGGACACTGCTGAAAGTGTTTAAATGACCTAAAAATAACCGCATGTAGCATAAGAGGCATTGTATGTGAACTGATACTTCTTCATGAGTCATTTCCTGCTGAAAGTGTTATGCAAAGCTAACTGCTAGAGGGGGTGTATGTATGTGATTATATATAAAATCAAGAGCAGGCCGTGCTTTTTTCCAAGGTTCTCTATGTGGCTCTGCTGGTTTGGAGTGCAAACATGGTGATCAGTATTCTGCCTATAAACAGTGCTCAGATTTAGATATTGGCTGTTGGAAATTGTGATGGTCCTCAGGGGTTGTACTCTGTGGTGTGTTTTCCCTTGAGACTGACTATAAAGTAGACCACACATTCTCAATAATTCCTTGAATGGAGGAACTATTTGCTGCTCTGAGTTGTGCTTTAAAATTTAATATTTTAACAATTATTTAAATAAAAAATCAAAATGAAACAAACGGCTAGATTGATAGATGTCTCACGAAGACAGCTTGTGTGCAGCTACTATGTGCCTACTTGAGCTGGTAGTCTGTCTTTTGATAACTGAAAACTACTGATAACAGTGAAACATAACGAATTACTTCAGATACCAGTGTTAACGATTTCATTGCTGGCATTATTTTATCACCTAGGTCATGTGGTTTATGCACAGTTGGAAATGGCTGTATTTAACTGACCAGTTCTTCATCTGGTTTCTATCAAAAATTCGTTCATCTTTCTGATTGTAGTTAAATGCTTGCAATACAAAATTCTGCTGTGAGTTGAGAATCAATTCTAGGACAGGAATCGTATGATAAATATCTTGTTAAAGTTAGTGCAAGAACAATTTATGGATTATGTTTTTAAATAGTAAAAATGTATTTACTGGATTTTTTTGGGATGCTTCCACCTAGCAAAAAGATTTTAATAAAAAAAAATACCCCAAAACATTGGCACAGTGTCTGGCTCAAACCTGAACTGTGAAACGTGGGATTCAGTTTTCATCTTGACTGGTATTTTGTTGTTGACTTCTGTACTGTATCTGTAATGACAGACTTCTGGCTTCCTTCTTTATAGGCTCAGATTACTCCTCAGTGGGATGGTTACCTGGTACTGAATCCCTGTGGCAGTCCACAACCATTTCATCAAGCAGTCAAAGCAATCCTGTCAGAAGACACAGTATAGCTTCCGACAGCGGGGACACTGGGATTGGTACCTCCTGTTCTGATAGTGTGGAAGGTGAGTTGACACACTGTTAAGTTTTGGATGTTTCTGAGAGAGAAACGATCCAAAATGTTTTAAAGGTATGTTTCCCATGGTACTTTTCCAAAGCTGTTGTGCACACGCAGTTCCTTGTTTTCCTGGCTGGACCAAGTAGTTGTTTTGGTGAGGTTTAATTAATTTACTTCTGCGCGAGTTGTGTGCATTAACTTGCATCTCTGCCACAAAGCTTGTACTTGTGTTAGATCTTTTGATAATTGCAGTTACAGGAAGTGCCAGATTTATACAGAGAAGTAATATCCTGTACTACAGCACTTGATGAATAAGTGGTAAAAGCAGAAAAAATTTTGAGGGAGTTGTTGAAAGGACAGTGCTTTCTGATATTTATTGGGTGTGTCAGCAGAGAAAGCTTACTCATTGGGGCTGGAAGGAAAATGGAGCGTGTTGTCTTCTCATTTCTTTCTTCTGGTGGGAAACGTTTACATTTTGTCGCATGGCATTTGACATAGTCAAAGATCTTTAAGGAAAATCAACAGTATCTAAAGGCTGTTAAAACTTAGTTTGGGCTAAATCATGATTACTTGAAGTTGATCTTATCAGTGAGGGGTTCAGCCTCTAAGGTAGCAGCATCTCCATAACATTGGCACCCTGCCTATGGAATGTGTCACTGGAATTAAGCCTGAATGAGAGACACGAGGCAGTAATAAGGCTTGAAGTTTTCTTCTTGCACAGCCTTATTTCCCAGTAAGATTTTAAAGACTAAGGTAATGACAGTGGGACTGTAATATACTTCCCTCCAGTGCCTTTCTATGCCTGGTAAATTTTTCAAAAGGTGTAGCTGAAAGTGGAAGAACTAGTAGAAATGAAGTAAGGAATGCTGAATCAATGTAAGAGACAGAAGTCTCAATGGGGGGGCTGAGCATTCCTGAGGAGAGGTCTGAATGCCTCAGAGTTAAGTCTGTCAGGCCTCTTTGCACATGAGGAAATCCTTTTCATCCTCTTCGAGTTGCATCTGTCTGTTGGAACGGAACTCTGTAGCAGAGTCCTCATAGCTTTCTTTCTGCTGACTTTCATTTCTAAACCTTTATTGGCTTTGGCAAAACAAAGATTTTAGTCAAATGCTCAAATTCTTGGATGTAAAACTGAAATAGCAAATGGTTATTAATGCAGAAGCCTTATTGCTTTTTCTTTTTTTTATTTTTTTAAGAGATGTAGGGGGAATAAAGCTCTCTCATGGTGTGTATATATATAGATTTACAATCGGACTTACCCAAGTGTTGTACAATAGTATTTTAAGA